>ML390749.1:2268-28361 GCA_005239525.1 Nicotiana knightiana
CCTTTATTATCATTGTTTACATTATATTGTTAGTTAATTGCTAATTTATTATTTTGTTATTAGATTTAGTAAACATCACCAATTGATATTCAAAAGTCTTGAGAAAAGTGATTAAGTAACAGTTTAGTATTTTATAGACTCAATTGATACGTAAATTCCCTGTGGGATCGACTTTGGGCGTAATACCCCAGATTATATTTGCTGTGCCCGTTTAGTCTTCCTATAAGACATAGTTGAGCGTGATCAATGCTCAATAAAGAGCGATTTACACTCTTGGTTCGAGTTTTAGACGGTTGAACCCAATTATGTTTTGAGTCTCTCCATCTCCCTTACTGATTTTGATTCGTATATGATAATCTCTTTCCTTATTTGTGCTTAATTTATTATTTTCCATTATTTGTTCTTTCAATCTCTACTACTATAAAAAAAAACCTCCCCATTCCCCTTTTGGAGAGACCTTTAATGGTTGAAAATTTCACTAAAAATTGAAGTTATTGCTCTTTATTCTCTCATTCTCTTGTTCTATATTTTGATTCTTGGCCGGCTGAAAGCCAAGGCCACTGGGATTCGATTTTAACCTTTTGTTGGTGCAAGAACTGCTCGGGGTTCATTTGAAGCCTTTGGGAACTCTGATGCACTAAGATTCTGGGTTCTTGCTCTTTGTTGATATTCAGAGTGCTGTGGAATTTGGCTCTATCTTGTTGTCTGTTTAACTGGTGAGTCTCTTGGCTTTACGATTTCAATTTCATGACCTAATGTGTTCTTAGGCCACTGCTACGTGTAACTTTGCTAGCACCACACTCGTATTATGATTTGAACCTCTTCAACATGTGGCTTTTTGCTTAAACTCTCCAGTTTTGAGATATGTTATTTTAATATGCTTCACCTGAATAATTTCGATTTTCTTAAGTTCATTTAGCCTGATGTATTGGTACCTGAATGTCTACATTACTGTTTGACATGAGTTTTCTTCCCTACTCTATGCTGAATTCCTGTAATGACTGCCTCACATCTGTAATGTGTTATAATCTGTTACTTCCTCCCTTGCTATTATTTTACTCAACATGTCTTTGGCTTACTTGATTCCATATCCTTTTAGTGATTATTTGAGACTTTAGAGTAGCTATCCTAACTTGTGTTTCCTTACCATTTTGATACTGTTTTGTTTCATGATGTAAGTTAGCATGTCTGTCTTTCGATATTGTGATGGATACTTGGGACTCCTAGGCTTTAAACTCTTTAAGTTGGTACTCTACCTAGACCTGTTTAGTGTTACTCACCTTTGTATGTTAATCTTGCAATCCCAGGAAACTTGACTCTTCTCTAACTCTCTCAATGTGTTTTCTACTAATATGTTACTTATTTTTACAAGTGTTGAACTTGTTTCTAAGACTTATTGACCTTCTTAACTAGCATATTTTATGTTATAGACAACTTTTCTATGTCTGTCTTTTAAAATACAAGTGTATCTTCAAATTTTGTCCCTTAATCGTAGTTCTCTCACTCTCTTTTGTTACCTATATTACTCTGAATCTATAATTCTTGGCCGACTGAAAGCCAAGACCACTAAGACTTTCTCTATTTGACCTCCTTAGTGTGAGAACTGCTCGGGGTCAATTCGAGACCCTTGTGAACTCTGACACACTAGGACTTGGGGTTCTCTGGCCACTCTCCTTACTTGAGCTATCTCTAATACTCAGTTCTTCCCCCATTCTATCTGCTGAATGTGCAAATTAGTTTGTTTAAGTGATTCAGTGTCTGGATCATATGGTCAATCTATGGCTGTTAGGTTTGGTTTGAGTTCCTCTATTGGAATTTGGGTATGTGTTACAGGGCCGATTTTATCACCATCAACACTGCACGACAGTAGCTAAACTCACAGCCACTCAGCCTTACTTTTTTCCCCACACAATTTAGGACTTAGGCAATTTTCAGACTTTAGTAAAACGTAAGCAACACATAGAAATACGGGTAAAAACCCAACCTTTATTAATTCTCGCTGAATATACAAAGGACCTCAGTTGGAAAGGCTCACATATGCTACTTGCCCTCTACCAATGAAATACAACAACATATAAAGGGGCTGCCTATGTCAGATTTACAAAGGGACAGTTATGTGGCAGTTACATAATGTGCCTTGCACATGACAGGCCTAAAAACAAGCTAACTACTTAGTTTGAATTTGAATTCAAACTCTTCCCACGAAATTGACTTGTCTTCAGGATTTAGGTCAACTGCTCATGTGCTTTGCATATGGCTTTAACTTCCACAGCACATGCACAACACACACTTCAATCACATGACTTGCACGCATATTTTCCAGCTTTTTGCCCACACTTAGCTTCCTGCCTTGCCTTGTCTTTGGACCATGCCTCGCCCATAAGCTCATGACCATGTCTTGTCACAAACCTTGTCGTCTCACTGATTGGCACGCATGCCTTTGTCAAGTGCCATGCGCTTTCCTTTTCCATAGCCGTCGCCCACAATAAAGGCTGCCTTGCCATCACTCAAGGAACCTTGTCCAGCTAACTTGTCTAAGTAATGCACTAACTTAGACACACATCCAGCTCCATACATTGCTTGCCAACTTGCGCACAAACCAATGTCAAGGGGCAATGTACAATCCCTTGACATAGATTCTGCCCGACATTCGTCATGACTTAATATTAGGGGCTAACAAACCACCCCCACTAGTTGAACTGGACACCCTCGTCGAGGCTGATTTCAAGTAGTCCTCTATTTGATGTTCGAATTGCCATAATGAATTACCCTTCTCCCAAGTTGCATCTGCCTCGGGCTTGCCCTTCCATTCAATAAAAAATTCTGTCCGCCTATTCTTTTTGTGCATCCCAAGTACCCGGTGGTCTAGAATATTTTCAATCTCGTCCTCCATATGAGTGTGCACTTCAGGAGGAGCTCTCTTGATTTTATGCCTGTCCGGATCTTCAGGATCTTCCACATAAGGCCTCAAAAAACTCACATGGAAAGTTGGGTGTATCTTCATTCTTTCTGGAAGCTTCAAACGGTAAGAAACTTCACCCACTTTTTGAATAACTTCAAAGGGACCATCATATCTCAAAACCAATGCTCTATGCCTTACTCTGCTATCAATCTTTTTCCAGATTTGAGGAGTAAGCTTCAACAACACTTTGTCGCACACTTTGAACTCTAATGGACGCCTGTTCCGATCAGCATACTTCTTCATTCGTTTCTGTGCCATGTTCAAGCTATATGTTGCTTCCCTCATCATGATTTGTCTATCCCAACCATAATGATAGGCAGCTGGACATTTCCCTCCAGTTTCCTGTTGCGCAATCGCCGTTTGTAGCTTAGGCTGTTTTCCCAACACAATCTCGAATGGACTCTTATCTGTTGCTGAAGACGTGCAAATTTTTAGAAAATTATGCACAGTATAATAAATCTGCCCAGTTTCGCTGACTAGCAGTCACGAAATGTCTCAAGTATTCTTCAAGCAAATGATTGATTCTTTCGGTTTGGCCATCAATTTGGGGATGATTTGCCGTTTAGAACTTTAAGTTTTTACCCATCAGATTGAACAAATAAGTCCAGAACCGGCCTGTAAATCGTGCATCCCTGTCACTAATCACATCCTTTGGCATTCCGAAATACTTGACAACGTTTTTGAAGAATAATTCAGCAGTAACCTGTGAGGGACATTCAGTTGGGGCAACAATAAAAACAACATTCTTTGAAAACCTATCGACCACAACCATGATTTAAGACAACCCATTAACCTTAGGAAATCCGCTGATAAAATCCATAGAAACCAATTGCCATGTTTCTTCTGGAATGGGCAGAGGTTGTAGCAAACCTGCCTCTTTCTTCCGTTCTGTTTTATCAAGCTGACAAATAAGACAGCTTTTCACATAAGCTTCCACATCATGCTCCATCTTTGGCCAGAAATAATATCGGGACAACAACGCCATCATCCTCTCAATACCTGGATGACCAGCCCAAATTGTATCATGCGTTTCCTTCAACAACTCACGACGCAGCCCATCACCAAGTGGTACCACGATTCTCCCCCTTTGAAATGGAGAAGATCGTCCTCGATCCAGTATCCCCTCACTACACCTTCTTTCACATGATTCATTGTTTTTATGTACAACAGATCATTTACAGCAGTTGACTTGATCTTATCAAGAAAATCTGACTCAAGTCTTGTAATGGAATAAACAGCAGCAAAGACTTCTTTCCGACTCAATGCATCCGCAACTTGGTTGTACTTTCCCGGCTTATGCTCCCACACAAAATCATATTCCGCTAAAAATTCTTGCCAACGTGCTTGCTTTGGACTCAACTTTTTCTGTGTTTTGAAAAAGGTATTAACCACATTGTCCGTTCTCACGATGAATTTTGTTCCCAGCAAGTAAACACGTCAGATTTACAAGCAATGAATAACATCAACTATTTCTTTCTCATGAGCCGAATACATCTGCTCCGCTTCATTCAATTTCTACTTTCAAAGGCCACAAGATGGCCTTCTTGAACTAGCACACCCCCAACATCTTTGTCGGAAGCATCGGTATAGACTTCAAAGGGCAACTCGAAATCAGGAAGCCGCAAGATAAGTTCCGAGGCAATAGCTTCTTTCAACACACCAAACGTAGCACTGCATTTTTCAGACCATGCCCACCTAACATCCTTCTTTAACAAATCTGTCAAAGGATCAACCTTCTTAGAGTAGCCAGCAATGAACTTCCGATAGTAATTAGCCAACCCGAGGAAGGACCTCAATTCTTTCACTGATTTCGGCGCCTGCCATTCCACAATGACCTGCACTTTATTTGGGCCCATTCGCACCTGATTTTGGTTTACCAAGTTCCCAAGAAACTTTATCTCCTGTCTTGCAAACTCACATTTCTCCATCTTCATATAGAGCTGGTACTCCCTCAAACGAGACAGTACCTTAATCAAACGCGACATGTGATCATCCAAGTTCCTACTATAGATGACTATGTCGTCTAAGTAGACAACGACAAAATCATCTAAGTACTCATATAGAACATCGTTCATTAGGTTGCAAACGTAGCAGGGGAATTTGTCAACCAAAACGGCATAACCAGAAATTCGTATGAGCCGTACCTTGTGACACAAGTTGTTTTAGACTCATCTCCTTCCCCTATCCGCACCTGCCAGTAACCAGACCGTAAATCAAGCTTTGTAAACCAGCATGCCTTGCTCAATCTGACCATCAAATCATGCACCAATGGAACCGGGTATTTATTCTTCACCGTCACTTTGTTCAATGCTCGATAATCAACACACATCCTTAGAGTCTCATCTTGTTTCTTTTGGAATAAAACAGGTGCACCAAAGGGAGATTTCGAAGGCTAAATCAGTCTTGCATCAAGTAAATCATTCAACTGTTTCCTCAATTCAGCTAACTCTTTCGGTTCCATTCTGTAAGGAGGTTGAGCAGGTGGCATTGAACCTGGCAGAAACTCAATTTTATGATCAATAGCCCTCATTTGTGGCAAGTTTTACGGCAGTTCAAGAAGCATCACATCAGCAAAGTCACTCAAGATTTGAGCGACGCAGTCCGGTACTTCAACCTGTACATCGGGCTTCACTTCTACCATAGCAAAAAGGAAAGTATCATCTCCTCTTCTCAAACCCTTTTCAACCATTATAGTAGAAATTAACGAAGCCCTCCATTGAGTCTCTTCTTTTCCGTAAGGATGGACAACCTTTACAAAACCAGGAGTTGTTTCATTCGTGATCATTACTCCGTCCAAATGGGGCATTGGAACGAAGCAATGCTTCCTCATAAAATCGATTCCAAGTATCACCTCGAAATCCTCTAAGGGAATCACCATCAGATTGACTTTCCCTTTCCAATTTCCAACAGACATGGGAAAACTATAAGCCATGCCCACAATGGCTTGTGCCTTGGCATTTACTTTCTTCATATATGAGGGACATTTGCTCACACTCAATCCATACTTATGCACTAAATTGGTCGAGACAAAGGTGTGAGTAGCGCCTGTATCGACCATAGCTATCACAACCTTCTCTCCAATTTTCATTTCGTGCATTAGCAAGGAATGAGGGTTCGTCTCATTGCTTGTAGCATTTACCAATGAAATAACATTCAGTAATTGTAAAGGTTTTACCAATGCAACAACAACTTCTCTACCCTCTCCTTCCCGATTATTTTCAGTGGCAAGCAAAAGCATTCACCCGTTCTCGATTTGGATAGTTTTTGGCAATGTGAGGGCTGCCGCACGTTCAACAACCATCACTCTTCTTGTTAGCGAAGCCTTTATTTATAGCAGGTCCATCAGCAATAGCCTTGCCCTTTTCTACAATTTCTTTTCGAACTTCCTTCCTCCACTCCCCTTTCTTCTCCACTTTTTTCTTAGGTTTTGAAGTAGAGGGAATATCAGAAAGACTCTGGGTACTGCGATAATCCACTAAAGAATCCGCTGCAACAATCACACTTAGGGAGATTTTTCACGTTCTATCTCCGAAGATCGTTCTGCGCCTATGCTTGCATACCAGAAATAAAATTATGCAACTTGTCATCCTCCGACATTTTCTGAATATCCAGCATCAAGGAGGTGAATTCCTTAATGTAGTCACGAACTGTTCCGATTTGTCGTAGGCGTTTCAAGCGATCTCTAGTAAGCCCAGATGCATTGCTAGGCAAAAACTGGTCCTTCATTTCCTTATGGAGTTTTTCCCACATATCAATATTGGGTCTGCCCGCACTTTCTTCATCAGCCATGTGAGTTCTCCACCATAATTTAGCATCTCCCTTGAGGTACATGCTTGTTATGGTCACTTTCTCCCCGTTTTGAACTTTGGCAGCAACAAAATATTTCTCCATATCCCACAGAAAGTTCTCCAGTTCTTTAGCACTACACGCTCCACCAAACGACTTTGGGTCAGGGATCTTCACTTTGGAACATTCTTCACTGCCTTGGCCAGGAGCAGCCAACAACCTTCGAAGAACGGTGATTTCCAAGTTAAAATTCTCGTTTTCGTTCTTTAGACCCTCAACCAACACATTCGTGGCTTCACATGTTTGTTGAATGCCATCACAAAATTGTTCCATGTCATCCTTTAGACGGTGGATCTCAGTAATTAGATCATCCAAATCCAAAGGATCATCAGTCACCCCAATCAGCGCCTCCAACATTTGAACATGCTCACGCAAGTCCGAAGTGGATCCACCAGCCATCATCCCAATTCACGAGCCAAGCTCTGATACCAGTTGTTACAGGGCCGATTTTAGCACCATCAACACTGCACGACAGTAGCCAAACTCACAGCCACTCAGCCTTACTTTTTTTCGCACACAGTTTAGGACTTAGGCAATTTTCAAACTTTAGTAAAACGTAAGAACCACACAGACATACGGGTAAAAACCCAACCTTTATTAATTCTCGCAGAATATACAAAAGACCTAAATTGGAAAGGCTAACATATGCTACTTGCCCTCTACCAACGAAATACAACAACATATAAAGGGGCTGCCTATGGCAGATTTACAAAGAGACATTTATGGGGCAGTTACACAATGTGCCTTGCACATGACAGGCCTAACAACAAGCTAACTACTTAGTTTGAATTTGAATTCAAACTCTTCCCACGAAGTTTACTTGTCTTCAGAATTTAGGACAACTGCTCATGTGCTTTGCACATGGCTTTAACTTCCACAACACATGCACAACACACACTTCAGTCACATGACTTGCACACTTGTTTTCCAGCTTTTTGCCCACACTTAGCTTCCTGCCTTGCCGTGTCTTTGGAACATGCCTCGCCCATAAGCTCATGACCATGTCTTGTCACAAACCTTGTCTTCCCACTGATCTGCACGCATGCCTTTGTCAAGTGCCATGCGCCTTCCTTTGCCATAGCCGTCGCCCATAATAAAGGCTGCCTTGCCATCACTTAAGGCACCTTGTCCAGCTGACTTGTCTAAGTCATGCACTAACTTAGACACACATCTAGCTCTATACATTGCTTGCCAACATCCGCACAAACCAATGTCAAGGGGAAATGTACAAGCCCTTGATATAGATTCTGCCCGACATTCGTCATGACTCAATATTAGGGGCTAACATTATGCTATGTGTGAAGAAAGAGTTATTGAAGGCCCAGGCAATACTGGGTATCTCTTTGGGCCTGTTCTGGGCCTACTGTTATTGCGCGTACAACTTTTGTAATTACATTCATTATTGGGTCTGTAATAATTCTGTAATAAACTATTGGGGTGTTATTGAAATTGGGAAATGGGTATATTCTAATGTTTGCATAAAAAGGGTAGAACTCATGCCTATAGGATTTATATGATCTATTTGCTATCCAACCTGCTATATGTGTCATTCAAATTTCTCCGTGCACTATTAGAATTCATGCCATTAGGGAAATCACATACTCACATAACTTGTATACTATCAAAGCATAAGTGCTCTATTTATTCCCATGTCTAGTGCTATATGTCATTAGACAGCATGCCTATAGGAAATAAATGCCAATAATTGCTCTTCAATTTGCACCATGTTCATTAGATATCACGCCTATAGGATTTTAATTATTTAATTCGCTATTGCACCTAGAAAACATGCCTACATGAGCTAAATATAAAAAAAATCAATTCCAATCGCCAATCTTTAGAAATCGTGCCTATAGGATATTTCTACTCGCTCTAAAGTACTGATACTGGACTCTTCAAACGATGTTTATCACTTAACCACGCCACTATTAGAAAGCATGAGTAATTCTAAGCATTTCCAATAATTTTTACTGTCCCTTACTATGTAAGCCACTTAGTGATCATGTCCATAGGTTTTATTAACTTAAAATTTGTAACCTCAATAGCAACTTAGCAGTATCAGATACTCACAAACTGGTAATTTAGAAATCATAGGTCTAAAGTGGCGCCCTGCATCTGAACTGCCTGCATAGTTGGATCAGATCATATAGAAGCGATGTCTATAGAGCTTAATGACTTCAATTTTCCCCAATTCTGAAACTGTCTAATGCCTAACGTAGAAATCTGTTTGCGTGCATTTGTTGTCTAATTGTGTAGGCTAACTTGAGCCTTTAACTGTCTTTAAGTGAAATCCTATTTGTTTGAATTGTCGCCTAGTTTTGACATTTTCTGAGCAGCCTAAGTAAAGTCTAGAACCACCCAAAATAGAGGCCCAATGCCTCCTGGGCCATAGGTATGGGACGGGTAGTGCACGCATAAGGCAAAACTTATAATTGAACTAGTGCGCTTTAGGTAATAACTTAAAGATAGTAATCGGGTAGCAGGAGATGATAGTTTGTGCCCGCTGAATAATATGAGTGACACCCCATCTTGAGGAAGTTATGAAGTATTATTTATGTTGCACGGGGTGATCTTTTAGGCTAAAAAACTTAGGACCCCCATCTTATTCCCTTTTTATATTTGAATCAAGTGTTTTTATTTACTCAAAGTCTTTTAATAATAAAATTTCTCAAATTTTTTGCTTTCTCTATCTTTGTTTATCTGACTAATTCATATAATTCAAGTCAGACGGGACCCATAATTGTGGACCTCGAAGGGTTCCTAACACCTTCTCTTCGAGGTAATTTCGAGCCCTTACCCGATTTCTGGTGATGCAAACTAGTCAAACCTGAGTCATATGAAAATAGGTGCCCTAACGCAACTTAAACCGTTAGGTGGCGACTCTCCTATTTTAATAGTTACTCAAAAGAGTTATCACATGTCGAAACCCGATTTCGCAAGAAAAGGGGCGCGACAGCATGGCGACTCTGATAGGGATATTTAGGCTCTTACCATAGCAAATTTGGTTTATATGAATTAGTCTTCTCTGATAGACGTGCTTCCTTTTCTCTTATTTGTTGCAACATCCCACTCATGTTTTCCTCTTATTGCTGCATGCACCCCTTCCCTTATTCTCCCTTTATTTGAATGCAAATCCCTTCCCTTCTCTTCCCTTTTTTGCACAAATTGGCTATAACATACGTATTCCTTTTTCTAGCCGTACCTATTTTCTCCAAGTCATTTTTAAATTGCTACATCATGTCTCTCCCCATCCCTACTCCCTCGCTTACTTTATTACAATTCACATATTACACGAACTAACTTCTTCTTGTTTTTCTTCATTTTTATGTCTTTTATGTTTCATCTTAATACTGCATTTATTGCTTTCACATGTTTTATCATGCCAATACTTGACAACTTGTAATTTACCTTTTCATAAAGCATGCTCCATATCATATTCCACTCATGCCCAATTAATACCATAGCGGCGCTTGATGAGTGTCCGCGCTCTTCTGAATTTACCCTTTAAGTCTGGAAAGGCTTATCTGAAAGTATCGTGTCTTTCCCTCTCAAGTTGTCCGCTTGAGGGTAACAGTCTAGACTCTTCTAGAAACCACATTCCAATATCAACTGTACATGCATCATGTCAAACCTAGTATGGGTTAGAATGCTGTCCGTGTGACAATCGACGAAGGCAAGCCTTGTCCAAAGTCTGACGGGATTTCCATAATCCCAATAGAAACCATCACGATATGTGCATTATTTGGAGAAAACATGCCGGTATGTTGATCATTAATGTGACAAGAACCATGTGAAAAGGGTCTTCGTAAATTTACCTTCTTTATTGGACATTTGACCAAATAATGCATTGATTGAGGCCGCCACTATGTTTTGGGATGAGAAGAGAGTCGTCTTCCGTTTTGGTGACATAAAAATGGCTCATCTCTTAGAGAAGATAGGAGGCTTCGCTGGGCTCCCATGGGACAGTCCTGGTTTGTTGGTACCGGAAAACCGCACTCCTCGAGGTTTCCTGAAAATGATGGGTTTCAAGAAAAATGATGAGTTACTCTATCTGAAGAAATCATACATACCCTTTGAGTTCCTTTATGAAATCTACGGGCATAGCAAGTCATACCGACTTCCTCATGATGAACTTGCTATTACTTCTTTGGGTTGGACACACCGTCGGGCTTTTGTATTCATTATCTGTTTTTTGGGGATGCTGATATTTTCAATTAAGGGGGAAAGGATCCATACTCGCCTAGCTATGGTCGCTAGGACTTTAATGAAGGGAATTGAGGGAAAAACTTACACCATCGTCCCTACGATCCTGGCTGAAATGTATCGGGCTCTAGATTGCTGCAAAAAAAGGTATGGGCACTTCGAGGGTTGTAATCTGTTGTTGCAGTTATGGTTATTAGAACACTTTTAGGTGAATATTGTCAAGAACTTCTGTGACGACCGCTGAATGACCACATAGCCTATCATCATCTGAAAATAATGACATTTATCCCTAATAGGTTTGCGCAACCTGGAAATCTTGTTGAGTTGGGTGCGTTTCTTCAGCGATTTTACTGACGAAAAGGTACACTAGATATTTGAGTGGTTCTCTAGTGGCGAGTTCATTATCAGGTCAAGAGAAACCACTCATCTAGTACTGATCGGGTTAATAGGAATCTACCCTTATGCTCTTATAAGGGTAATAAGGCAAGCTGGGAGAAAGCAAGTTATACCTTGGGTTTCCAACATGGTCCAGTACAAAGCAGACTTTAAGGGGAACGCCATTCCATTCAAGTTCGAGGCACAGCATATGTTGAATCAAAAGATCATTGTGGAGAGAGATACCATCGACCCAGATCGGTATCATGCCAGCGTGTGTACTTCTATCCATCTTGGTTGGTATATGATATAACGGGGGATGTCAAGCCAGGGATTAATCTGGAAATAGGGTTATGGACGACGTTGCTGAAGCACAAGTCAAATATAGGATGTTGTGCAAAAGGGTTTTCGAGCCTGAAGTCAGGCTTTTGGAGCAACATAAAGTAGACATGGAAGAAATCGACGAGTGGAAAGAAATCACTACTAAATCAACAGAGAGGTTGGAATATTTGGAGCAAGTGTTGATGGAGCTTGAGGGAAATATGAGGAAAAGGATCTCAGACTGTCAGAATTCAGAGGGCAACGAAGGAGGGCATCTAGCAAGTAATCTGCTATTGGACATGCGCGACCTGGGGAACCTGATTGATGGAGCCAAGAAGGACAAGCATGGAGAAGGTCCCTCTGGGACCAAGTAGATTAGGAAATAATGTTTTACTGCTTTCTAGACTCGTTTTAGATTTTGATTGTAATAATTCAAATGCCATTATTACCTTCTTCTCATTATTGTCGTTTTAGTAGAGATTTGGTTCATTTTCACATTAATGAAATGACGCAATTATTGGCATCGATTTTCACCAAATCTATATGTCGCTTAGGCCTACCTCGGGACAACGAGGTCCCTATAATTAGGACGAGAATTTATATTTCCGCAATACATGTTTAAATACCACAAACATCCTTCTAATACTCCCTACTGATTTGGTTACCTTTTGTTTTTCTTTTCTTTTGTTTATTCCCATTCCCTCAGGTTGGTTCGTGCATACTGGCATCATCAGCATATCATACCAGATCCAAAGGTCCTCCACCTCCTTCTCCACCAAGTGATCCCAAGAACAAAGGAAAAGCCAAAATGGATTATATGAGCGGTATCAAAAAAGACAACGCTACTCACGCAGAGAATGTTGAAACTTCAGATGGTCGGAGTACTCCGGCACAAAACGATTTGGTCTTACAGTTGGAACAAAAAATACTGGAGTTATAAGGGGAGCTTGAGCAGGTCCGGAACTTGGCAAACCTTTCCCTCACCCTGAATGTTCCCGACATTAACCAAAAAAACGCCCAAAACCCAACACCTCCCCAAAACACACAAAACCAACACCCGCAAAATCCTCCCGCACCTCACCAATATGCCACACCTCCTCAAAATCCCAACCCTCCACCAGTACCGACCCCTCCACAACATCATCACCATCCGGCCCAGTATCCACAAACCACCACCTATCACACTCCTCAAAATGCACCACAACCTACTCCTGATCCCCAAAACTCAACCAACAACCAACAACCACCACTACGCCCAAATTCCTGGAGTCCATCAAAGAAACCTCATATACATGGAAACCTTATCCCACACTCCACAACAGACCCTGTACACACCAGAGTCCGCCGAGAAGGATCTGCTCATCAAGAACATGGCGGAGGTACTCAAGAAACTTACAGGCAGAGTCAAAAGTGTCGAAGGTGGTAAAGGCATCGAGGGTTTAAATTATGAGGATTTGTGTATTCAGCTGGATGTAGAACTGCCAGAGGGTTACAAACCTCCTAAGTTTGAAATGTTCGACGGGACAGGTGATTCGAAGGTACATTTGAGAACGTATTATGACAAGCATGGTTGGCAAGGATGAAAGACTATGCATAAAGATGTTCATGAGGAGCCTTACTGGAGACGCCATGTCTTGGTACATTAGTCAAAATCCGAAGAAATGGGTTAATTGAGTGAGCATGGCATCAGATTTTATGGATCGGTTCAGGTTTAATACGAAAAACGCAGACGTTTTCTACATTCATAATCTTAAGAAGAAGCCAACGAAAACTTTCCGTGAGTATGCTACTCGGTTTGAGGTTGAAGTGAAAACACCCTTCACTTTGACGGTCACACCTACACCGTCCTTTAAGTCCAATGCTATACCCTGGGACTATGTTGCGGAAGCGAGAAGGAAAGGAAAGGAGAAAATGGAAGATACAGGTGCAGTACAAGGCATGACCAGAATTGGTAGGGTTTATACGCCCGAACATTTGGGAGGAACAAGTAAAAAAACCACTTCTAAGCGGCATGTCATTGAGACCGGCCCAGACGATATTTGGAGAAAGGTGCAAGCGAGAGAATATTTTGTGGTCGATTATCTGAACAAAACTCCTACTCAAATATACATTCTATCACTACTGCAAAACTCTGAGGTGCGTAGGAATGCGTTAATGAATGTGTTGAACGAGGCCTATGTACCCAATAACATTACTAGTGGGGAGATGGCCAATATGGTAGGGCAGGTATTGGAAAGTCACAAGATTACTTTTCACGAAGAAGAACTGTCGCGGGAAGGACTGAGTCACAACAGGGAACTGCATATTACAGTGGAGTGTGAGGACAAATTCATTGCCAGGGTCCTGATAGACGGAGGTTAAAGTCTCAACATCTGTTCAGTAACCACTTTGAAGAGGTTGGGAAAGGGTCTGCATGAGATACGAGCGGGGAGTATGAACGTGAAATAATTCGATGGGTCCCAAAGGGCCACAATTGGGGAAACCAACCTCTATTTACAGATGGGCCAACCTGGTTTGATGTTGAATTTCAAGTGCTAGATATATCTACCACATACAATCTGTTGTTGGGGCGACCTTGGATACATGCTGATGGGGTCGTAGCCTCTACTCTACATCAGGCCGTGAAGTTTGAATGGAATCATCAGGAAGTAATCATCCATGGGAACAGAAGTAATCCTATTTATACCAATCAAACTGTTCCGGTTGTTGAGAATAGAAGGAAGTTGGGTGGAGAAACATACCATCGCATCGAGCGTGTCAACGCAATTGAGAAGGATAAATGGTGGAGCAGCAAAAAAAAGTATATTGGCATGGACATGGTATGAACCTGGTAAGGATCTCGGTAAGAATCTCCAAGGTATCACTAAATCAATACAACTAAAGCATCACGACACAACCTTTGGGCTTGGATATAAGTACACCTGGAAGGAGTATAACGATTGGTCGCCGCCATGGCGTGGTCCTTATTACCCTCTTGAGCAGCCGGTACCACATTTGAGCCAGTCATTTCATCAAGCCGACATAATGTGGGGATCTGAAGAAGACAAAGTTCTAGATGGCATAAGGAATCCATTCTTGGGAGATGAAGACATGGACTACAGTGCAATAGTTGAGGAGGAGTAGGAGGAAAGCCTCATCATTCAGACAATGGAGAAGGGAGCTCTTCTCAAGAATTGGACTGCTACACCATCAAGGGCCCGTCGAGTTCCTGGGTAGCCTGGAAATTAGCATCATTTACTTTGAAAACAATTTTATGGGCATTTTAAGGCACTTTTCAGTATTTTGTTTTAATCGTTTTTGCTTTGAAATAATTAATTGGATAATTAAAATTGCATTTGTTTGATATTTTAGTATTTATCAATGGTTTGATCTTTTAGTATTTATTATTATCCTTTACATTTTCTCTCTACCGCATTATTATTACTTATCTTGATGAACCTACAACTGTGATATGTAATGAGACAATGTAACATAAGGATAGTGATTCAGAGGAAATAAAAGAAGATACAATACCTGAGGAAATTGTGAGAGAAGTGGAAAATTTTGAGAACAAGCCTAAGTCCAATTTGGATGAAACCGAGATAGTCAATTTGGGAGATTCCAAAATAGTCAAGGAAACACATGTAAGCATTCACCTATCGCTATACGAGAAAGAAGAGTGCATCCGCTTCCTGAAGGAATATGAGGATATTTTCGCATGGTCTTATGATGATATGAATGGTTTGAGCACATCTATAGTGGCTCATAAACTACCTACCAACCCTATGTGTCCGCCTGTAAATCAGAAGCTCAAAAAGTTCAAGCCAGATATGAGTCTGAAAATAAAAGAGGAAGTCACCAAGCAGATCAAAACTAAGGTTCTCAAAGTGGTTGAATATCCAACCTGGTTGGCTAATATCGTTCAAGTTCTGAAGAAGAATGGGAAGTCAGAGTATGTGTTGACTATCAAGATTTAAACAGAGCAAGTCCTAAAGATGATTTCCCGTTGCGCAACATACATATACTAATCGACAATTGTGCCAAGCATGAACTCCAATTTTTTGTGGATTGCTTCGCGGGATATCATCAGATCTAGATGGATGAAGAAGATGCTGAAAAGATAGCATTTATTACTCCATGGGGAGTATAATGCTACAAAATGATGTCGTTTGTCCTGAAGAATGTTGGAGCCACTTATATGAGGGCCATGAAAACCATTTTCCATGACATAATATAAAAGGAGATAGAAGTGTACATGGATGATGTCATCATCAAATCCAAGAAGGGTACAGATCACATAGCAGACTTGAGGAAGTTCGTTGAACGACTTTGAAGGTATAATTTGAAACTGAACCCCACAAAATATGCTTTTGGGGTCCCTGCTGGAAAGTTCTTAGGATTCATCGTCAGCTGCCGAGGAATTGAGTTAGACCCGTAAAAGGTTAAGGCCATCCAAGATTTGCCACCTCCAAAGAACAAGAAAGATGTGATGAGTTTCTTAGGGTGTCTCAACTACATTAGTCGTTTCATAGCGCAATCAACTGTGATCTATGAACCAATTTTCAAAATGCTGAAGAAAGATGCCGCAATAAGTTGGACTGAAGAATGTCAGAAAGCTTTTGACAAAATCAAGGAATATTTGTCCACACCACTAGTCCTGGTCCCGTCGAAACCTGGGAGACCTCTGCTACTCTATTTGTCCGTACTAGACGAGACTTTCGGTTGTGTCTTGGGACAACACGATGAGACGGGAAGAAAAGAGCAGACCATATACTATCTGAGTAAGAAGTTCACACCCTATAAAGCACAATATTCTTTGCTGGAACGTACCTGCTATGCTCTGACATGGATAGCTCAAAAGTTGAGGCACTACTTCTGTGCCTACACCACATATCTCATATCAAGGATGGATCCTCTAAAATACATTTTCTAAAAACCCATGCCTATAGGGAAGTAGGAAAAATGGAAGATACTATAGAGTGAATTTGACATCTTCTATGTAACTCAGAAAGCGGCCAAGGGACAGGCATTAGCGGATCATCTGGTAGAAAACCCTATAGGAGGAGAATACGAACCGCTGAAAACGTATATTCCCAATGAACAAGTATCATTTGTAGGGGAAGATATCACTTGAACCTACAATGGTTGGAGGATGTTCTTCGATGGGGATGCAAATCTCAAAGGAGTGGGTATTGGAGCAGTTTTAGTATCAGAGTCATGTCAACACTATCCGGTATCCGCAAAACTCAGATTTCCGTGTACTAACAATATCGAGGAGAGGCTTGTATCTTGGGGCTCAAGTTGGCCATTGACATGACATTCAAGAATTGCTGGTAATGGGTGATTTAGACCTTTTGGTACATCAGGTTCTAGGAGAATGGGCTACAAAGAATACCAAAATATTACCATATCTGTACTATGTGCAAAAGTTGATGAAAATATTCACAAAGATAGAGTTCAAACATGTTCCGAGAATCCAGAATGAGTTCGCAGATGCATTGGCCATGCTATCTTCCATGATACAACACCTAGACAAGAATTTCATCGACCCTATTCCAGTAGGGATCCATAACCAGCCATCTTATTGTGCTCATGTTGAAGAAGAAACTGATGGGAATATGTGGTTCCATGACATCAAAGAATACTTGGCAAAATAAGAATACCCGGATCATGCAAATCATACTCAAAAACACACAGTCCGAAGATTGTCCAACCATTTCTTCCAAAGTGGAGGAATTCTGTACAGAAGGACTCTAGATCTGGGATTATTACAGTGTGTTGACGCCAAGGAAGCTTCCAAACTGCTCAAAGAGATACATGCCGGAACTTGCGGACCATACATGAACGATTTTGTTTTAGCTAAGAAGATATTAAGAGTAGGATATTTTTGGATGACTATGGAAACGGTTTGCATCAGGTATGTCCAAAAGTGTCATAAATGCCAAGTACATACGGATATGATACGAGTGTCACCAAATGAACTCAACGCAACAAGTTCACCTTGGCCTTTCTCCACTTGGGGAATGGATGTCATCAGTCTGATCAAACCTGCCGCTTCAAATGGGCACAGGTTCATTCTAATGGCCATAGACGATTTCACAAAATGGGTTGAAGCTGCATCTTACAAGGGTGTAACTAAGAAAGTCGTTGCAGATTTCTTCAGGGATCGTATTGTTTGCCGATTCGGGGTGCCAGAATCCATCATCACCAACAACACCGCCAACCTTAACAGTGACTTAATGAAATCATGTGTGAAACCTTCAAGATCAAGCATAAGAATTCCACATCATACATGCCTCAAATGAATGGAGTTGTGGAAGCCGCCAACAAGAACATCAAGAAAATATTGAGAAAGATGGTAGATAATCACAAATAATGGCACGAGAAGTTACCATTTGCCTTATTGGGACATCGTACCAAAGTTCGCACATCAACCAGGGCAACCCCCTACTTGCTGGTCTATGGTACTGAAGCTGTTATTCCCACCGAAGTCAAAATTTCTTCTTTAAGAATCTTACAAGAAGCTGAACTCAGTGATGAAGAATGGATTTGAAGTTGCTATGAACAATTGTCTCTCATCGATGGTAAAAGAATGAATGCAGTATGCCATGGTCAACTTTACCAGAAAAGAATGTCCAGAGCTTTCAACAAAAGGGTCAGACCTAGACTGTTCACACCGAGGCATACCGGTGAGAAACAAAAGGGTCACCTTGACTTGATTCTCGTTTAAGAGGGGATATGTAGGAATCCCGTGGGCTCGTTCACATCTCAATAAAATATTTATTTTTACCATGGTCAGAAACTGGGGTAGAATTTTGAGGAGGACCCTCAAAATTCCAGAGCAAGTTCCGCCAAATTTATCATATGCAGAACAGTCAAAGAATTGCTTATTAAACTGGGGCAGAATTTTGAGGAGGATCCTCAAAATTCTAATGCAAGGGAGTCACAATGTCTCTAAAGTGTCACAATCGTTGGTTCATCTGACTTACTTGATATTGCATACTAATATATTTTAATTAACCACATTCATCAAATGCACGCATATTTTCTCAAAAAATTAATTTTTATAAACAGCCAGATGCTACCTAGGGTAACTCGGACAGGATGTCGAGACAGGAACAAAAGCAAAGCAAGCAGGCGAAGGAACGAACCAACATTCCCCGCAAAACTCACTATTTTTTCTTTGGATGCAGGCACAATGAACATTCGCAACACATCAAAATCACTATCTTCATAACAACAAAGTTGCCAAACGCAAACACGTCTCCAGCTAAGAAATACTCAGCTTTCTCACTCATTATGTTCCTTGCGTGAGACTAAATATTGTCTCCCAAATTGCATGAGACTAAGCATTGTCTCCCAAATTGCATGAGACTAAGCATTGTCTCCTAGTTTCATGAGACAAAGCATTGTCTCCTCTTTTGGATAAGGCTAAGCATTGCCTTTCTTTGCATGAGGCTAAGCATTGCCTCCATAATTGCATAAGGCTAAGCATTTCCTTTCTTTGCATGAGACTAAACATTGTCTCCCAAATTGCATGAGACTAAGCACTGTCTCCCGAATTGCATGAGACTAAGCACTGTCTCCCGAATTGCATGAGACTAAGCACTGTCTCCCAAATTGCATGAGACTAAGAATTGTCTCCCAAATTGCATGAGACTAAGCACTGTCTCCTAGCTGCATGAGACTAAGCATTGTTTTTCTTTGCATGAGGCTAAGCATTGCCTCCATAATTTCATAAGGCTAAGCATTGCCTTACTTTGCATGAGACTAAACATTGTCTCCCAAATTGCATGAGACTAAGGACTGTCTCCTAATTGCATGAGACTAAGCATTGTCTCCTCTATTACATAAGGCTAAGCATTGACTTTCTTTGCATGAGGCTAAGCATTGCCTCCATAATTTCATAAGGCTAAGCATTTCTTTTCTTTGCATGAGACTAAGCATTGTATCCTAATTGCATCAAGATTAAATATCGTCTCTTCTTCTTGCATAAGGCTAAGCACTGCCTCTTCGATTGTCTAAAGTTAAGCATCACCTTATCCTTGCATAATACCAAATGCTACCTCCATTATGCTATTTGAAACCTAGCACTATTTTCTATTTGCACGGGGCTAAGCACTGCCCCAATCTTACACAAAACTAAGCTCTGTCTTGTTTCTCTTTGCATACAACCAAGCATCATGTCTTTGCATCTCATGGGCTGAAACATCGCCATTTTTCCAAAGGCGTCATAATCCGAAGACATCATCCTCATAGCTGGAAGACACCATGCCATGGCCTAAGGATCTCTCAATATTTCATGTCATTATTCAAAGGCATCATGGTTCAAAGGCACCATCCCATGGCCCGAGGACATCATTTCATATCATGCGGATCCCTTATCATGTGATTCATGGCCCAGGACGTTATGGTCTAAGGACATCATCCTCACCCTCCAAAGACATCTTTCATGGCCCAAAGGGAATTTGAATCATGTTTAAATTCTCGCGATAATCCCATATATACTTGCATGCATTATGTTTAAGTTTTGCACCATCTAGGAGGTAACCGTTCTCTTAACGGGAGCTATCTTCGCTCCAGTTTCTGTTCATTGTTCACATCCTGCAATTATTTCAAACACAACCAACCACCATCAATTACCCATTTTCACTTGACAACCATTCAAATGCTCATTTTGAAATACATCCATAACTTCTCAGATTCACATTCGTGATTTTGCACAAATTCATCTGATACTGTCCTACCCCAAAAGAAACTTTTCCGAAACATACGACCACTCCAATAACAACTCCATCGGTTCAGTTCACCTATGGATCCAGAACTACACATGGCCTGATTCACATAACACCAGGGATATGTAGGCAACTCAGGAACCAGAGTTCGATCTCCATTTTTTAAATCACCCTATTCGGTCAAAATTGGTCATTATTTCTTTACCCGTCAACTTTTTCTTCATTCCCGGGTAAAGAGGGGAAGCTGTTGATACCCAATTTTTCCCTCATATTTAAAACACATATATATATTTTCAAAATAGCATGTTTGCATTTACAAACCTATACAAGCATTTTCTATAATTTTTATAATTTTTAAAAGCTCTAAATTAATTTCTTTTTATATTTTTAATATATAAATATCTAGTAATTATCCTTTAAATTATTTTGCGATGACTTAATCATCCTAATTTATTACTTAGGAACTCTAATGCACTAAGATTCTGGATTCTTGCTCTTTGTTGATATTTAGAGTATTGTGGGATTTGGCTCTTTCTTGTTGTCTGTTTAACTGGTGAGTCTCTTGGCTTTACGATCTCAATTCCATGACAAAATGTGTTCTTAGACCATCTCTATGTAACTTTGCTAGCACTACACTCGTATTATGATTTGAACCTCTTCAGCATGTGGCTTTTTGCTTAAACTCTCCAGTTTTGAGATATGTTATTTGAATATGCTTCACCTGAATAATTTGGACCTTCTTAAGTTCATTTAGTCTGATGTATTGGTACCTGAATGCCTACATTACTGTTTGACATGAGTTTGCTTCCCTACTTTATGCTGAATTCCTGCAATGATTGCCTCACATCTGTAACGTGTTATAATATGTGACTTGCTCCCTTACTATTGTGTTACTCAACATGTCTTTGGCTTACTTGATTCCATATCCTTTTAGTGATTATTTGAGACTTTAGAGTAGCTGTCCCAACTTGTGTTTCCTTACCATTTTGATACTATTTTGTTTCATGATGTAAGTTAGCATGTCTATCTTTCGATATTGTGATGGATACTTGGGACCCCTAGGCTTTAAACTCTTTAAGTTGGTACTCTACCTAGACCTGTTTCTTGTTACTTACCTTTGTATGTTAATCTTGCAATCCCAGGAAACTTGACTCTTCTCTAACTCTCTGAATGTGTTTTCTACTAATATGTTACTTTTTTTTACAAGTGTTGAACTTGCCTCTAAGCATTATTGACCTTCTTAAGTAGCATATTCTGTGTTTTAGATAACTTTTCTATGTCTGCCTTTGGAAATACAAGTGTATCTCTTCAAATTTTGTCCCTTAATCGTAGTTCTCTCACTCTCTTTTGTTGCCTATATTACTCTGAATCTATAATTCTTAGCCGGCTGAAAGCCAAGGCCACTAGGACTTCCTCTATTTGACCTCCCTAGTGTGAGCACTGGTTGGGGTCCATTTGAGACCCTTGTGAACTCTAACACACTAGGACTTGGGGTTCTCTGGCCACTCTTCTTACTTGAGTTGTCTCTGATACTCAGTTCTTCCCCCATTCTATCTGATGAATGTGCAAATTGATTTTTAAGTGATTCAATGTCTGGATCATATGGTCAATCTATGGTTGTTTGGTTTGGTTTGAGTTCCTCTATGGTTTCCGGGCTATGCTGATGAATATAGTCCTCTGTTGGAATCTGGGTATGTTATGTGTGAAGAAAGAGTTGATGAAGGCCCAGGCAAGACTGGGTATCTCTTTGGGCCTGTTTTGGGCCTACTATTATTGCTTGTACAACTTTTGTAATTACATTCATTATTGGATCTGTAATAATTCTGTAATAAACTATTGGGGTGTTAGTGAAATTAGGAAATGGGTATATTCTAATGTTTGCATAAAAAGGGTAGAAAGCATGCCTATAGGATTTATATGATCTATTTTCTATCCAACCTGCTATATGTGTCATTCAAATTTCTCCGTGAACTATTAGAACTCATGCCATTAGGGAAATCACACACTCACATAACTTGTATACTATCAAAGCATAAGTTCTCTATTTATTCCCTTGTCTACTGTTATGTGTCGCTAGACAACATGCCTATAGGAAATAAATGTCAATAACTGATCTTCAATTTGCACCATGTTCATTAGATATCATGCCTATAGGATTTTAATTATTTAATTCGTTATTGCACCTAGAAAACATGCCTATAGGAGCTAAATATAAAAAAATCAGTTCCAATCGCCAATCTTTAGAAATCATGCCCATAGGATATTACTACTCGCTCTAAAGTACTGATACTGGACTCTTCAAACGATGTTTATCGCTTAGCCACGCCACTATTAGAAATCATGAGTAGTTCTGAGCATTTTTAATAATTTTACCGTCCCTTACTATGTAAGCAACATAGAGATCATGTCCATAGGTTTTATTAACTTATAATCTGTAACCTCAATAGCAACTTAGCAGTATCAGATACTCACAAACTGGTAATTTAGAATTCCGCATCTGAAAACTGCCTGCATATTTGGACCAGATCATATAGAAGCCATGTCTATAGAGCTTAATGACTTCAATTTTCCCAATTTTGAAATTGTCTAATGCCTAACGTAGAAATCTGTTTGCGTGCATTTGTTGTCTAATTCAGAGGCTAACTTGACTCTTTAACTGTCTTTAAGTGCAGTCCTATTTGTTTGAATTGCCGCCTAGTTTTGACATTTTCTGAGCAGCCTAAGTAAAGTCTAGAACCACCCAAAATAGAGGTCCAATGCATCCTGGACCATAGGTATGGGACGAGTAGTGCACGCATAAGGCACGACTTATAATTGAACTAGTGCGCTTTAGGTAATAACTTAAAGATAGTAATCGGGTAGCAGGAGATGATAGTTTGTGCCCGCTGAATAATACGAGTACACCCCTTCTTGAGAAAGTTACGAAGTATTATTTATGTTGCATCGGGTGATTCTTTAGGCTAAAAAACTTAGGATCCCCATCTTATTCCCTTTTTATATTTGAATCAAGTGTTTGTATTTACTCAAAATCTTCTAATAATAAAATTTCTCAAACTTCTTGCTTTCTCTGTCTTTGTTTATCTGACTAATTCATATAATTCAAGTTAGACCGGGACCCATAATTGTGGACCTCGAAAAGTGCCTAATACCTTCTCTTCGAGGTGATTTCGAGTCCTTACCCGATTTCTGGTGATGCAAACTAGTCAAACCTGAGTCATATGCAAATAGGTGCCCTAACGCACGACCGGACCCGAATCCCCTAAAATTTTGCTTGTCCATCAAAACGACCTAAGAAAATTTAGATATTGTTTCACCATGATCATTCCTCATTTTTTGGCCTTTTAGGGCCATAAAATTGAATTCCGTCCGATTCCCAGATTTTTGTATACTATATCCCACGCCATCTGCATGCGCCTAGGCGACCAGACCTGAATCGCCTTAAATTTTGCCGGCCCATCAAAAACCACCTAAGGAACAATAAATATTGTTTCGCCATGATCGTTCCTCATTTTTTGGCACTTTAGGGCCATAAAACTAGAATTCCATCTGATTTCTAGATTTTCGTGTGTGATAGTCCACGACATCTACATACATCCGGGTGACTGAACCCAAATCGTCTAAAATTTTATCGGCCCATCAAAAATGATATAAGGAACAATAGGCATCGATTCGCCATGACCGTTCTTCGCTTTTTTCATTTTATGGGCATAAATCTAAAATTCCTTTGTTATCAAGAAATCGTGCATGTATTATTTATGATTGCCTAAATGATTTTCGGTTGATCATTTATTAGTTATTATTATTCTTCATTTTTTATAAAGTGGGAGATACTGGTGAATTCATAGATTGCCTATGCGTTATCTAAATTTCGTTCGTATATTATTTATGATCGCCTAAATAATCTTCTGATCACTTATTAGTTATTAACAAGATCATTTTTCGGTAGATCACTTATTAGTTTTACTAGAATCTTTTTAATAAAGTGAAAGATATTGGTGATCTCATAAATCGCATATGTGTTATCAAGAAATCGCATGTGAATTTCTAATCGTCTAAATGATATGTAATTGATCGTTATTAGTTATTACCACAATCATTTTTATAAAGTAAGAGATTATGTTACATAAACATCGCCCATATATTACTTATGATGTCCTAAGTAATCTCTGGTTGATCGTTTATTAATTATTACCAGGATTATTTTTTATAAAGTGGAAGATCTTGACAAAATCATATATCGCATATGTATTATCTACACATAACTCATATATTATTTATGATCGCCTAAGTAATCTATTGTTGATCGTTTATTAGTTATTACTATTTATCGTCTATGTGTTATTTAAAAATCACATATAAATTTATAATGGCCTAAGTGATTTTCAATTGAATACTTATTAGTTATTACCCGGGTCACTTTTTAACAAGGAGGAGATCGTGGGAGTGATTCACGGTTTGTCTTAGCCGTTCATGAATTTGTTTTTACATAGTGCTACATATCTGGAAATCTGAAATGTCATCACGTGCATAAAAGTTAAATTCAGTATCACTCTATGACAAAATTCACCCATTATAAATGCACCACTATTCCAACGGTCTAATCACTTAACTTTCGCATTCAAATTTTCAAAAAGTCAATAACTCCCACAAATTTCTGCATCCTTAGTACACCTACTCTCGTCCACTTGTCTGATTGTCTCCTCCTCTTCTGAATCCGTGACCTCTTGGATTTTGCTAAAGATTCTTTTGTCACTAGTCCTTGTAATATGCATTTAAGATATAGCCGGTTGTAGCAAATTACTTTTTTCAATTTTTAGGTTATTACATAAATAACAATAATATACCCAGTATTATCACACACCGTGGGGTCTGGGGAAGCTAGTGTGTATGCAGACCTTACCTCTACCCTGTGAGGATAGAGAGGTTGTTTCCAATAGACCCTCGGATCAAGCAGACATAAGCACCACAATGAAAATATAGACAAGAAGGGACAATACCAAAAAGTCATATAAAAGCAGAATAAAAACAAAAATATAGTAAGATGATCAACAATGAAGGAAACAACGATTAGTCATAAAAACCACTACCAACAGAAAACGAGACTGCGTGCCAATACTACTGTTATGAACACTGTACACTACCTACTCTACTACCATAATCGTCGAGCTCCATACCTTCCTATCAAGGGCCATGTCCTCGGTCAGCTGAAGCTGCGCCATGTCTTGCCTAATCACCTCTCCCCGCCTCTTCTTTGGTCTACCTTTACCTCTCTGTAGGCCTCCAATGTCAATCTCTCAGACCTCCACACCGGGGCGTCTGTACTCCTCCTCCTCACATGACCAAACCACCTAAGTTGCGCTTCCGGCATGTTGTCCTCAATAGGGGCCACACCCACCTTGTCGCGAATAACCTCATTTATGATCCTATCTAACCCGGTGTGCCCACACATCCATCTCAACATCCTCATCTCTGCTACCTTCATCTTCTGGACATGAGCGATCTTGAGTGGCCAACACTCAGCCCCATACAACATCGTTGGTCTGACCACCACTCTGTAGAACTTACCCTTAAGTTTCGGTGCCACCTTCTTGTCACACAAAATACCGGAAGCGAGTCTCCATTTCATCCATCCCGTCCCAAATACGATGTGTGACATCTTTATAAATCTCCCC
>ML390751.1:1996-37367 GCA_005239525.1 Nicotiana knightiana
ACCAAGGGGATTGAAGGGTTGAATTATGAAGACCTTTGTATCCAACCTGATGTCGAACTGCCCGAGGGGTACAAACCTCCAAAGTTTGAAATGTTTGACGGTACCGGTGATCCGAGAGTCCATCTGAGGACCTATTGCGACAAATTGGTTGGCATAGGAAAGGATAAAAGAATCCTCATGAAGCTGTTCATGAGGAGTTTGAAAGGAGATGCACTGTCTTGGTGCATCAGCCAAGACCCCAAGAAATGGTCAAACTGGGTAAGCATGGCGTCTGATTTCATGGAGAGGTTTAGATTCAACATAGAGAATGCACCAGATGTGTTCTACATCCAAAATTTGATGAAGAAACCTACAGAAACCTTTCACGAGTATGCTACTCGCTGGAGGTCCGAAGACGCTAAAGTCAGACCTTCTCTAGAGGAAGAATAGATGAACAAGTTATTTGTCCGGGCTCAGGACCCGCAATACTATGAACGGTTAATGATGGTTGAGGGCCACAAGTTCTCTGATATCATCAAATTGGGTGAGCGGATTGAAGAAGGTATTAAAAACGGTATGGTTACAAATTTTGAAGCCTTGCAAGCCACTAACAAGGCTCTATAGTCCGGTGGTGTGTCTAAGAAGAGAGATGTGGGAGCCGTAATGGTTGCACAAAGAACCAAGTCCCCGCTCAAATACCAAACCTATCCGACACCTCCACTCACATATCATCCAACCCTGAATTACCAAGCACCCTCACCAAATTACCAAACTCCACCACCTTCTTACCAAGCTCCACCACCCACATATCAACCTGCTTTGCCCAAATATCCACAACCCGCTCCTGTCTACCACACTTATAATTCCCAGCCATCCCATTACCAATCACCCCCTGCACGCCAAAACTTCCCTAGACCTTGTCCCAATTTTGATCGCTGCCCTCCAAAGCAATACACCACCATAGCCAAGCCCATTGACCTGCTGTATGAGAAAATCAAAGTTGTTGGTTATGTCACACCTATCCATGATGCCACCCCTGAGAACCCTTATCAGTGGGTTAACCCAAACAAATTCTGTGCATACCATTCCGGCATGAAGTACACACCATCGAAGAATGCGGTTCTCTGAAGGACAAAATACAGGCTCTCATTGACAATAAGATTATTGTGGCAAAAGACCCCGCTCCAAACGTCCATGACAATCCTCTGCCAGACCATAAGGGTAGAGGTATCCATATGATTAAAATAGAAGATGATTGGGATCCCGAGGGGTCAATCGAGTTGATCGCAGAAGGCTATGACTCGAAGAAACCCGCAGTCACCCTCAAATCGATCATAGTCCAAATTCAGCCATTTGAGGCATCTGAGGTGAATATGTCTATACCATTTGAGTTTGAAGCAGCGCCACCTGCAAAGTCACCAGTGCCAATTGAAGTTGAGTTTGTATCTCCAGCGAATGCACCAACTTCATTCGAGGTCGCAGTCTTGCCACCCCGAACACACATTCCATTTGAAGTAAAGATGGCTGCACCAATTCCGGTGGTAATGTCAACCACGCCACCCTTCTATTCAAACGCTATCCCTTAGGACTACACAGCCGAGGCGAGAAGGAAAGGCAAGGTCAGGTCTGAGGAAGCTGTCACAGCACAGGGTATGACGAGAACTGGTAGGATCTACACCCCTGAGCATCTGGCCTAGTCAAGCAAGAAGGCTGCTAACCGGCCTCCCCTTATCGAAACAGGTCCCGATGACCTTTGGAGAAAGGTACAGGCTAAGGAATATTCAGTCATCGACCAGCTGAACAAGACACCGGCACAGATATTCATCCTCTCTCTGCTGTAGAATTTCGAAACACACAAAAATGCTTTGTTGAAAGTGTTGAGTGAAGCATATGTGCCGAACAACATCACTAGTGGGGAAATGGACAATATGGTAGGGCATGTACTGGAGAGTCATAAAATCACTTTTCATGAGGATGATCTACCACCTGAAGGATTGGGCCACAACAAAGCACTACACATCACCGTGCAATGCGAAGATCATTTCATCAAAAAAATCTTGATCGATGAAGGTTCCAGTCTTAACACCTGTCCGTTGATAACACTCAAGAAATTGGGTAAAGGGCTACATTAGATAAGGGATGGGGCGATCAATGTGAAAGCCTTTGACGGTTCTCAGAGGTCCACCATGGGGGAGATCAGTCTATGTCTACAGATGGGACCGACTTGGTTCGAAGTGGATTTATAGGTGATAGATGTGCCGACATCCTACAACCTATTGTTGGGATGACCCTGGATTCACGCTGCTGGGGCCGTAGCATCAACACTACATCAAGCGGTAAAATTCGAGTGGAACCACCAAGAGGTGATTATTCATGGTGACGATAGCAACCCTATTTATAGTCGTCAAACTATTCCGGTAATTGACGGAAAAAGGAAGATAGGCGGAGGAACTTACCACCACATTGAATGGGTCAATGATATCGACAAGGACAAATGGTGGGAAAACTAGATTGAGAGCATCCTAAACTGGAGAGGATATGAGCCAGGCAAAGGGCTCGGTAAGAACCTCCAAGGGATCACAAAGCCCATAAAGCTCAAGGAGCATGGAACCACTTTTGGTCTGGGGTATGAGTACACTTGGCAGGAATTCAACGACTGGTCGCCACCTTGGCACGGTCCCTATTACCCTTTGGAGCAGCCGATACCTCATCTTGAGCAGACTTTCAAGCAGGCCGACACTATTTACGGTTCATACGCGGAAGAAGCACTTGCAGCAATGAGGAGTTTGTTCCTAGAAGATGATGATATGGATTGCTGTGTTGTTCTCGAGGGGGAGGAAGGCCTTCCATACAGACTGTAATCAAGGGGGCATATCTCAAGAACTGTTCTATCAAGAAAACCAAAGCCCGACGAGCCTCGGGGTAGCAAGGCTAAAACAAGCATTATTTACTGTTTTATTTACTAATTGACTTTCCTTTTCCTGCATTTTTCAATTTCTGCAATAAAGATCTTCAATGTTCAAAATAGTTATTCAATCTATCAAAGCATCTTCTAAATTTCTCTTACGAATTTGATATTTATTGCTATTGTTTTCTCTCATTACTTTATTTATACAGCATTACTATTACTTGTCTTGATGAACCGATGACTGTGACATGCAATGAGACAACACAACAAACTAGATTGAAAGGAATACACCGCCATAGCCAAGCCCATTGACCAGCTGTATGAGAAACTCAATGTTGTGGTTATGTCACACCTATCCATGCTGCCACCCCTGAGAACCCTTCTCAGTGGGTTAACCCAAACAAATTCTGTGCATACCATTCCGGCATGAAGGACACACCATCGAAGAATGTCGTTCTCTGAAGGACAAAATACAGGCTCTCATTGACAATAAGATTATTGTGGCAAAAGACCCGCTCCAAACGTCCATGACAATCCTCTTCCAGACCATAAGGGTAGAGGTATCCATATGATTGGAATAGAAGATGATTGGGATCTCGAGGGGTCAATCGGGTTGATCGCAAAAGGCGATGACTCGAAGAAACCCGCAGTCACTCTCAAATCGATCATAGTCCAGATTCAGCCATCTGAGGCCTCTGAGGTGAATATGTCTATACCATTTGAGTTTGAAGCAGCGCCACCTGCAAAGTCACCAGTGCCAATTGAAGTTGAGTTTGTATCTCCAACGAGTGCACCAACTTCATTCGAGGTCGCAGTCTTGCCACCGCGAACACACATTCCATTTGAAGTAAAGATGGCTGCACCAATTCCTTTCAACCACGCCACCCTTCTATTAAAATGCTATCCTTTGGGACTACACAGCCGAGGCGAGAAGGAAAGGCAAGGTCAGGTCTGAGAAAGCTGTCACAACACAAGGTATGACGAGAACTGGTAGGATCTACACCCCTGAGCATCTGGCCGAGTCAAGCAAGCAGGCTGCCAACCGGCCTCCCCTTATCGAAACAGGTCCCGATGACCTTTGGAGAAAGGTGCAGGCTAAGGGATATTCAGTCATCGACCAGCTGAACAAGACAGCGGCACAGATATTCATCCTCTCTCTGCTGCAGAATTTCGAAACACACAGAAATGCTTTGTTGAAAGTGTTGAGTGAAGCATATGTGCCAAACAACATCACTAGTGGGGAAATGAACAATATGGTAGGGCAGGTACTGGAGAGTCATAAAATCACTTTTCATGAGGACGAGCTACCACCTGAAGGATTGGGGCACAAAAAAGCACTACACATCACCGTGCAATGCGAAGATCATTTCATCACAAGAATCTTGATCGATGAAGGTTCCAGTCTTAACACATGTCCGTTGATAACACTCAAGAAATTGGGTAAAGAGCTACATGAGATAAGGGATGGGGAGATCAATGTGAAAGCCTTTGACGGTTCTCAGAGGTCCACCATGGGGGAGATCAGTCTATGTCTACAGATGGGACCAACTTGGTTTGAAGTGGATTTATAGGTGATAGATGTGCCGGCATCCTACAACCTGTTGTTGGGATGACCCTGGATTCACGCTGCTGGGACCGTAGCATCAACACTACATCAGGTGGTAAAATTCGAGAGGAACCACCAAGAGGTGATTATTCATGGTGACGGTAGCAACCCTATTTATAGTCGTCAAACTATTCCGGTAATTGACAGAAAAAGGAAGATAGGCAGAGGAACTTACCACCACATTGAATGGGTCAATGCTATCGACAAGGACAAATGGTGGGAAAACTAGATTGAGAGAATCCTAAACTGGAGAGGATATGATCCAGGCAAAGGGCTCGGTAAGAACCTCCAAGGGATCACGAAGCCGATAAAGCTCAAGGAGCATGGCACCACTTTCGGTATGGGGTATGAGTACACTTGGCAGGAATTCAACGACTGGTCGCCACCTTGGCACGGTCCCTATTACCCTTTGGAGCAGCCGATACCTCATCTTGAGCAGACTTTCAAGCAGGCCGACACTATTTACGGTTCATACGAGGAAGAAGCACTTGCAGCAATGAGGAGTTTGTTCCTAGAGGATGATGATATGGATTGTTGTGTCGTTCTCGAGGGGGTGGGGAGGAAGGCCCTTCCATACAGACTGTAATCAAGGGGGCATATCTCAGGAACTTGTCTATCAAGAAAACCAAAGCCCGACCAGCCTCGGGGTAGCAAGGCTAAAACAAGCATTATTTACTAATTGACTTTCCTTTTCCTGCATTTTTCAATTTCTGCAATAAAGATCTTCAATGTTCAAAATAGTTATTCAATCTATCAAAGCATCTTCTAAATTTCTCTTATGAATTTGGTAATTTATTGCTATTGTTTTCTCTCATTACTTTATTTATACAGCATTACTATTACTTGTCTTGATGAACCGATGACTGTGACATGCAATGAACAACGCAACAAACTGGATTGATTCAGATGAAGACAACATATTTGACGATATTGTCAAAGAAGTTGAGAACTTTGAGAACAGACCTAAGTCCAACCTGGACGAGACTGAAAGCATCAACTTGGGAGATTCAGAAAACATCAAGAAGATACTAAGAAAGATGATAGAAAGGAACAATCAATGGCATGAAAAGTTGTCATTCGCTTTACTGGGATACCGCACCACTGTCCGCGTATCAACAGGGCAACTCCCTATATGCTAGTTTATGGTACAGAGGCTGTAATTCCTGCCGAAGTGGAGATTCAATCTCTACGAGTTATACAGGAAGCTGAGCTCAGCGATGCAGAATGAGTAAGAAGCCGTTCTGAGCAACTGGCCCTCATAGACAGGAAGAGAAGGAATGCAGTATGTCATGGTCAACTATATCATAACAGAATGGACAGGGCCTTCAACAAGAAAGTCAAGCCAAGATGATTCACACCAGGGCAGCTGGTGTTAAAGAAAATCTTTCCGCATCAAGATGAAGCCGAGGGTAAGTTCTCTCCCAACTGGCAAGGTCCGTACATGGTTTATGGAGTGATGATAGGAGGAGCACTCATACTTGTAGAAATGGACGGAGAAGTTTGGGTGAAACCAATCCTTGTTTAGCAAACGCTACCTCCATCAGCATTCGCATATTTCATAAGGCTACCTTTCTGCCTTCCGAGGTTAAAAGCTACCTCCATCTGCATCTGCATATTGCATAAGGCTACCTTTCTGCCTTCCGAGGTTAAACGCTACCTCCATCTGCATCCACATATTGCATAAGGCTACCTTTCTGCCTTCCGAGGTTAAACACTATCTCCATCTGTATTCGCATATTGCATAAGGCTACCTTTCTGCCTTCCGAGGCTAAGCACTGCCTCCCGTTTACTTTTCAAAGAAATCACTGTCTCTATCACTATTCATTTCGCTTCCTTTCGGGCTAAGCTCTGCCCTTTTTAAATTTGCAATACTAATCTTTGTTTTGTTAGCATCATACTACTGCATTTTCATGGTCTGAAATATTGCCAACCTATCCAAAGGCGTCATCGTTCGGAGTCACCATCTTCATGGCCCGAGAACACCATGTCATGGGCTAAGGATCTCTTTTATCAGTTTGCATATCATTATTCAAAGGCATCATGGTTCGGAGGCACCATCTTCATGGTCCGAGAGCATCATTTCATATCCCGAAAATCCCGCATCAAGCGAGTCATGGCCCAGGACATCATGGTCTAAGGACGTCATCCTCAACTGTCCGAAGACAACATTCATGGTCCAATGGGAATTTGCATCATGTTTAAATTACGTACGTTATATGCTTGTTATTCATTTGCAAGTAATCCGGCTAGCAACAACCATCCAGGCAGGAGCGGTTCCGCTCCAGTTCTCCTAACTATCCCATAAGCCTTTGACCACCCAACCCTGCACTTTGCGTCCGTCCTTGTGAAACTTCATCGATATACTTCGCCAATGGCTCCTAAACTATATACGGCCTGTTTCCTGTAAAACCAGGGATATGTAGGCAGCTTAGAAGCCAGAGTGCGGCCTAAATCTCTCCAAATCGTTTTGCTTGGTCAAAACTGGCCATCATATCTTTACCCGACAACTTTTTCATCCTTCCCGGGTAAAGAGGGACAACTGTTGATACCCAATTTTCTCACAATATTTTAAAATTGCATATATACCTTCAAAAACATGTTTTAATAGCAATTAGTATTTTTCTATAATTTTCCCATACTTTATTAATTTATTTTAATTTATTCGGTATTTTATTCTAATAATTAATTACAAAATACGAACAATTTCAAAATTAGCCAAATTGGCACTCTTTGGCTATGATTGCAATAACTTTGCAGTTATAGCCCAATCATATGTTTTATACTATTTTTATCCAGTAATTAGTCATTTTGTATTTTTTAAATGCTAATCAGTCATTTTAATTTATTTTCTAAGCACGCAATTCCATTTTATACAATTATTATCTGTTTTTGTAAATTATTTTATCTAATTTAATTAGATATTTAACATCTAGCCCCTTTTATTTCAATTATAGCCTAAAATTAGCCTACTCCCTAACCCAATTAAATAACCCAACAGACCCCCAGCCCAAACCAATTCTCACCCGGCCCAACCCCGGATCAATCTGAGTCGTTGATCAAATTAGATCGACGGTCCAGATTTCACTTACCATAATTAAACCCTAACGACCTCCCCCCCCCTCCCCCGTCTCTCATTTCCCCCTCTCACACTCTCTCTCTATCTCTCTAGTTCTCTCTAGAGACCTCTGTTCTCTCCACCTCCGATGAGGTCTGTTCGTCTTCTCCGACCGCCTCTTAGCCGGAAACCATGGAATCCTCACCATCCTCAGGACTCTCATGGCTCCTTCTCACCGGTGTTGCTATCTCTAAGGTCTTCAAGAGACCAAGGTCCACTCCCTCACACCTCTGGCCTGTCTCAGGCCTTCATGGCTCGATTCCAGTAAGATTTTCCTACTTTCCGGCTAGATCTGGTTTTTTCTATACCGACTCTCTCTCTCTCTCTCTCTGGGTTCTCTCTTTGAAACCCTAACTTCTAAACTTCCGATTCTTTTAAATATGTAACAAATCTATGCGTATTATGAGGTTTTCCTGAGTTTTCTTTAAAGATTCTCCTATTTATCGAACGATCCTTTGTTTTTTTTTCAAAACTAGGGTTTCATGACCCCTCTTAAATGATTTTCCATGAATTTTCAGTATTATCTTAAGGTCTCTACTGTGTTTCAACCATTCATTCAAGTTTCTCTATCTTATACGAGTTTTTGTGTTGAAATCCCTAATTTTTAGTCCTAAACCCTAAGTTCCTGATCTGTCTTTGATAATATGTTTGCATATGTGTTTGCGTTTCATGAGCTTTATGATTCACTGATATTTTACCCTATGTGATTCATCTATGTATTGGATTTTTCTTGCTTTCCCGTTTGTCTCAATGTTCAGTCTATAATTCATATTAATCCCTAGTTTCGTATGATTTCACTACTAGGGTTTCTGACTTCTTGCATGTTATCTATTCAATTCATGTTAATATCCTTTAATTGATGTTATTCCTGTTCGATTCCTTGATTCTCTGTAATTTTTACTTTAGGACTCCTGATTTATTATTTGAATCCATGATTCCTTGTGATTTGAAAACCTTACTGATTTCTTATGGGATATTCTTATTAATTTCCGACCTTTAGCTTATTTCTTACCTTGTTACATGGTTAATTTATTGTTAATTGATCCCTATTTCCTTAATTATAATCTGATGAACCTAGTCTCAAATGCATACTTGTACTGGGTTAAGATTGTTTCCTTATATGTTATATGCATGGGAACTTTCCTAATTTTGTTATTTGCGTACTAGTCGTTTGAATTTAACCCCTTCAATTAAGGATACCTATGCTGATTTTACACTGTTTTTTAAAGCAATATATGGTGTCTTTCCTTATTTGTTACTGACCGTTTAAATAACTCCCTTAATCATGGTAGTACTTGAGCTGATTTCACTCTGATTGATACTAAGTTCCATAATTGTTGACTGATTTTGATTTTTACCTTACTTTTCACCCAGCTTTCAAAAATATATATATGGACACTTTTTCTATCATCAGAGAAGAACGAATCTGTTCAAAATCTCTCTCTCACAATTAAAAAGACTCTCTGCTCTCCTTTCTGTGCTAACTATTACTATTCTAAGTTAGCCGGCTGCAAGCCATGGCTAACTATTGTGCATCTCCTACTTCCTGTTTGTGTTATTGCTTTCTTCATTTCACTGGTATGTTCTAATTTAGATTTCAGTCCTCAAACCAACATGTTTATACTACTTTTGTAATTCAGCATGCTTCTAATTTGCTTTTACTTATTATTCAGCATATATCTAGGATCCTGAACCCCCCCTCTGCATGTTAAGTTAGGCTTTATTTGTTTATGACCAGCATGTTTCTGTATACTTAGCACCTACTTCTTACATGCCTATGACCGGTACATTAGTTTAACCATGGCCTTAGTTGTTTTAGGGGTTTAATCTAACCTAATGCTTTATTGTACCCCTAATCCTCTAGACCCTTAGTAATTTCTGATTGCATGTCTATATGTGTATCTGCCTGCTACATGTCTGCCCTCACATACTCTGTATTTGTCCCTCAAATCCCATCACCCCTGTTTGTTATTGTTGGACTACCCTTGGTCCTTTGTGTGATGTTAAGCTTTTATTTCCTTCTTCAAAACTATTTTCTTACTAGCCCTTTCTCAAAACTATTTTCTTACTTAAACCTTTTAAAAAATAAAAAGCACTCTCACATATACTCTTAAAAGTCTAAGTTCAGCCACCTTCGTGTGAGCACTGCTTTGGGAACCCTTTGAGTGCCCTCTGAACTCTGACACATAAGGCTGGCACTTCCCACACTGCACATGTTTAAATCTATTTTGGCTATGTCTGGGTGTGAGCACTGCCTGGGAGCCCTTGAGGTCCTTAGGGAACTCTGACACACCTGGATTATGGAAGGCTATGAAACACGAAAGGCATTGAAGTTTGGAAGATCTGGTCCTAATTGAAGGCTCCCTATAGAAGTATCTTCTTATTTTTCCTTTGGTTGTGTAATTCATAATTCCTGGCATGTAATAATTTGTAAATAGATATTCGGGAATGGATAGTGAAAAAGGAAGGGTAGTTATATAGATTATCCATGTTAAAGGGTAGATACCATGCCTCTAGGTTTACATTTCTTACGTGTGCACTAGAAATTCATGCTTAGGGCTGATTGTATGCGAGCATATCATGCATTAGATATCCTGTTCCTTAGTTCCATGTTTACTGTTTCAACATCCTATTATGGCATTATCATTTATCATATAGAAATCATGCTCTAGGATTAAATGTTAATATAAACGTGTTATTCATGTAAACCAGTTCTAATATCTCTGTAATGTTGTGGTACACCTAGGAATCATGCTTAGGATAATGATGCACTAATAAACAAGTCATCCTCATACTTGCTGCATAGCATGTTCAAATACTATGACTTTATTCATTTAGAAATCCTACCTAGGAATTCTGCATACCACCCATTCTGCATCTCCATGTGTGCATATTAGATATCATGTCTTAGGACCTCATTCAACACCTAGTTTAACTACTGATTGCATGAAAAAGGCCCTAAAAAATAGTTTCACCATGTTTCCAAACAACTCGTAATAGTTCGGTATTTTTGCAACACCTAAGTGCAACATGTTTAGGCAAACTAACTTGTAATAGTTTCTTTAATAATCTGGATGATTACTGGGTGTTCATACGCTTAGGCAAGGTTTAGGTGTTAAATCTATTAAAATTGGAAGCATACTCCTTTATACCTGCTGCTTGACTATTAATTGTTATAATCAGTAAGAAACTGATAAAATTCATCCTCTGAAATCAGTAATAAAGCAGCCTCACTATTGCATTCCCACCTAGACAACATGCCTTAGGTTCTGAAGTTAATAAGGACTTACTTGTATCTGAGTCATGCTATTTATGTGCATAATCTGTGGAGGAGTACTTGGGCCTCGTATCTTCTCTTATTTGTTTTCCCTTATCTGAAGTCCTAATTGTCGTTGTTTGTCGCCTAGAATCTTGTCCTTTAAACCTAGGGGTCAACCTAGTACTTCCTTTTAGGGTATTAGTCCTAGCCTCCTCCAGGACTAATAGGATGGGACGGGTAATAGCACGCAATAGAATCCGTGACCAACACACGCTTTAATTACCTTCACGGGGTGGGAAGGGTAGAATATGGATATGATGACCGGTGCACTAATACCACGTGTAGCCCCTCTTCAAGGAGTGATTACCGGGTATTGCATTGATGTGATCCATATTATTGTAATCCTAGGACACCTGTATACGCTAGTTCGTAATCATCTCTACTGTTTTCTAAATATCTGCATGCTTAAAATTTAAATCCCCTCTTATTTGAGCGTTTACTTGTTATTTGCTAGTTGTACAAATTCACGAAACCATTTGGCCGGGAACCATACTTGTGGATCCTGAGGGGTGACTAACACCTTCCCCTTAGGATAATTTCAAGCCCTTACCCAAATCTTTGGTTAGAAACATAGTTATAATTGAACCCTTTAGGTGCCCTAACACACCGTTAAAATCGTTAGGTGGCAACTTTTTAAAATATGCAAACCCTTTTCCCAAAAGGAAAGAGTTGTCCTAACCAATGTCATAAACTTGATATTCCGCTAGGAAGAGGAAAAGAGGGGGCGTGACACCTATTGCTGTTTCTTCTCCCCCGCCTATTCCATCTGTGTCTCCTTCATCTGCCCCTACTTCCATGACTTCTATTGTCGAAGTAGGATATTCCAATAGTGGGGAGATGAAGCAAATTATAGTAGAGGTTCCTGCGGGAGGTAGCCTCTTAAAGAAATCAGGCCAGGCAGATGTGTGCTTGAAACCTCTGATAGGCCCGGTTGAAAAGTCTAAGTTGGAAAGTCATAGCTCCTTAACTTGGATGAACGAGATTGTACACTCACACTTAAAGGTATCTTTTATACCGTTCCCCCCTTTTTTATATATCCCGTACAAATATCTGACTTCTCTTTTTGTGCAGATCAATCTTATTGGTACATAATTGATGAAAAGGATCGTTCATACGGAGCAATTAGCGAATGACTATCATACCGAGGCTGATAACTGGAAGGAGCAATTCGAGAGTCTTCAGCTTGATATGAAGGCAGTAGAGGAGGATAAGTGTACCTTGGAGAAGCAAATCAGAGTAAGTGCAGTGGAATTGTCCATCGAGAAGGCTTCATCAAGTCAAGCAGGCAAGGATAAAAACATCTTGGAGTCTTTCTTTGCGGAGCAGCTTTCTCATGCTACTGAAGAGATAAGAAGCTTGAAGGTTTTGTTGGACCATAAGAAGGCTTATGCTGGTGAAGTTGTGCAATAACTTACCCAGACCCAAGAGGACCTCCGTGAATCTTCAAACAAGATTCAGTTACTGGAAAGATCTCTTGCTCCTTTGCAGGCTTTTTATGATGCTATCGTGGTCGAAAGAGATGATTTGAGAGACGATATTGAACAATGGGAGAAAGATTACGAGTCTCTTGAGGATAAGGCAGTTGTTGAGGTGAGTTGGGCTTATTTGAATGCCCTGCTTGACACATTGACGAAAATGGGCCAAGGAAATTTTGACTTAGAAGCTGAAATTGCCAAGACTAAGGAGAGATTCAAAAGTCTCGGCAAAGTCAAAAGTTTTCAGCACCTGAAGTTGAAGTTCCAATGGGTGATGAGATCGTTCCTGATGAAGCTGTTGCCCAAGCCTCGCCATCTCAAGCCGCTNCATTTCCCAAGCCTCGCCATATCAAGCCGCTCTTATTTCTGATGAAGATAATCCTCCAGTGCCTAGTGAAAGTGTTTATCAACCCTTTTTTTTTTGGAACAATTGGTGGTGACCCCCGTTCCCTTTTGGGGGTGAAGTTTGGTTTAGTAAGTCCCAAATGACAACTTAGGGGCAACTTTGTATAAACACTTTTGGTTCAAACTAAGTTAATACTTAGTTTTTATATAATATTAATATTTACATTTCTTAGCATGACTTGTGTTTTTTCGATTTTTCGTTTTACTCTTAAGTGTTTGCACGCTTTATGTTCAGGTTTTTGTTTTACCCCTTTGGTATTTAATTTTGCATTAAAAATGCTTCAGTATTTCGTTCCTTTTTTAAATAAGAACAATTTATAAAAGAGAGCCCTTTTATGAACAACACTTAATGAAGAAGATGTCTCAACTTCATAATGGTGTAAACATACAAAAGAGAGATAGGAATGCACATGTTTTTTCCACATAATATTTTGCAGAAAGTCTTTATATTATTCCAACTTTCGTAACATTTTACATGTGTTTAAGCATCGTCTATAACTCTTTCTTAACTGTTTTCTCTTACAACATGTTTTGAAAAAAACACGGGGGTATGAATTTCTTCCCATAACTATATTCTGCCTTTAACCTAAACATTCGTTTGTATTCACGAGTGTGTTCTTTGTAGGTTTCTGAATTAGGCTTTGTGTTTTTGTCTTTGTCTCTTTGATTTTGCTCATAACTTTTGACTTGTTGGAAAAATGGATCTTCAGGCTTGAACTTTGACTCTTTTGATAGTCTTCTTTGCCTCTTTCCATACTGTATAGTCCCCCAAGTGTTTGAGCTTTGAAGAATGAAATCTCGAGCACTTGACTATTCCTTTCTTGTGGTCCTTTTCCTGAAAAGGAAAAACATACGGGACTCGAAGGTATATAGTTTAGATGATGACGGCATAACCCTTTGAAACGTCCATCAGAAAGTTGTAACCCTAGACCGGGAATTCAGTTTTTTCCTCGTGTCTATTCAGGTCTAATATCATCATCTGGTTATGGGTTAGCTTTTTGCCTATCGTCTAAAATGGTTAGTATAATTTTAACTGTACTAAATAGAATTGAACTTAATGGTACCTGATCGTGGGTATTCATTCTCTTTAGAAGTAATATTTCTTCTAGTGAATAACGTTCCAACTTGTTGGTAAAATTCTGTCATCCACGGTTTCCAGCTCATAAGCTCCTTTTCCAGCAATACCACGCACTTTGTAGGGTCCTTCCCAATTTGGATTTAATTTTCCTGCTCCAGCCTCCTTTGTTGATTGAAAAACTTTCTTAAGGACAAAGTTCCCAATTTTGAAGTATCTGAGGTGAACTTTTCTGTTGTAATATCGCTCTATGATTTGCTTTTGAGCTGCCATGTGTATTAAAGCAGCTTCTCTCCTTTGCTCGAGTAAATCCAGATTTTTTCTCCACTCGTCATTGTTTGTTTCTTCTGTTGCTGTTGTGAATCTCATGCTCGGTTCACCAATTTCCACTGGTATTAGAGCTTCTGAGCCGTAAACAAACGCGAATGGGGTTTCTCCCGTGGCTATCTTTGCAGTAGTTTTATAAGCCAATAATACTGCTGGTAGTTCTTTATGCCAATTTCCCTTAGCTTTTTGTTGACTCATCTTGCCCGTTAGCCACAGGATGATATGGTGAAGAAGTGTTTCATTTGATTTTCCAGCTTTGGAAGAATTCTGTGATTTGAGAGCCTATGAATTGTGGGCCATTGTCACATACAATTTCCTTTGGTACACCAAAATGACACATGATGTTTCGCCATATGAAAATTTTCACTTCTTTTTCTCGCACCTGATTAAAAGCATCTGCCTCCACCCATTTTGAGAAATAATCTTTTAATACAACTAAAAATCGTACCTTTCCTCTGGCTGGGGGTAGAGGTCCTACTATATCCATTCCTCATTTCATAAATGGCCAAGGTGATACAACCGGATGTAGTAATTTTGTGGGCCGATGCATATTGTTAGCATATCGCTGAAATTTATCCCATTTAGCTACGAAATTTTTAGCGTCTTCTTCCATCTTTGGCCAATAGTACCCTACTCTGATTAGGGTTTTGACTAAGGATCTTGCACCTGCGTTGTTCCCACAATGTCCTTCGTGTACTTCTTTCATCACGTACCCAGTTTGGTTTGGTCCAAGGCATCTTAGTAGGGGACCTCCAAACATTTTGGGATACAGAGTGTCATGAACTAGGCAGTACCGTGAAGCTTTTCGACGAAGTGCTTGGGCTTCTTTCTTATTTTCAGGCACAGTACCATACTGCAAAATAATTACAATTTCGTTTCTCCAATCCCAGGTTAGACTATTAAATGTTACCTCATTCTTGTCCTGGTCAATTGCTGAATGAAATAAGTGTATCACAATAGCATTTTCTTTATTTGTTACATCGGTAACTGCTGCAAGATTAGCTAACGCATCCGCTTCTGCGTTTTCCTCTCTAGGTACTTGCATAATCTTCCATGACTGGAATTGCTTCACCAGGACTCGTGCCTTTTCCAAATACTGTTGCATTCGAGTTTCTCTAGCAGTATAAGTCCCCTGCATCTTGTTCACCACTAGTTGAGAGTCACTTTTGATCACGATCTGCTCAATGGAGAGTTCTCGTGCTAATTCGAGTCCTGCAATGACAGCTTCATACTCCGATTCATTGTTAGTAATGGGATAACATTTAATATCTTGCCCTACTTTTCACTCGAAGGTGGTATTAAAAAAATTCCCAACCCAGCTCTTTTTATAATAGAAGAGCCGTCGGTGAATAGAGTCTATATTCTTGGATTAGCTCCGGTAAAGATTTGTAATTCTTTTTCTACTTCAGGAATTAAGCTAGTGTTAAGATCTGCGACAAAATCGGCTAAAACCTGAGACTTTATTGCAGTCCTAGGTTAATAGACTATGCCATATTCGCTTAGTTCTATTGTCCATTTAGCCAGTCTTCCTGACAGTTCTTGCTTATGCAAAATATTTCTCAAAGGATATGAAGTTACAACAGTAATTGGGTGACACTGAAAGTACGGTCTTAACTTTCTAGCTGCCATGATTAGAGACAAGGCTAATTTTTCTAGATGAGGATATCTAGTTTCAGCATCTAGTAAGGACATACTTACATAGTAGATAGGAGATTGCTTACCTTTGTCCTCCCTTACCAGGACTACACTTATGGCTATTTCTGCTACAGCAAGATAAATGTATAACCTTTCCCCTTCCTTTGGTTTAGACAGTAGTGGGGGATTCGATAGATAAGCCTTCAAGTCTTTTAAGAGCTTGTTGACATTCTTCGGTCCATTCGAACGAATTCTGCTTCTTTAGTACTGAGAAGAATTTAAAACTCTTCTCTGAAGATCTGGAGATGAATCTTCCTAAAGCTGCAATCCTACCCGTTAATCTTTGAAATTCTTTTTTGCTCGTTAGTACATCAAGTATTTCTTCAATAGCTTTAATTTGAGCAGGATTTACTACAATGCCTCTATTTGATACGAGAAAACCAAAAAAATTACCCAATTCGACGCCAAAGGCGCATTTTTCTGGATTTAACTTCATGTTATACCTGCGGAGGATCTCGAAAGTAGTTGAGAGATGTTGGANGAAATCGCATTTTTCTGGATTTAACTTCATGTTATACCTGTGGAGGATCTCGAAAGTAGTTGAGAGATGTTGGAAATGATCTTCTTCCTTCGTTGACTTTACCAACATGTCATCAATGTACACCTCCATTATTTTCCCCAGATGTTCCTAGAACATCTTGGTCACTAGCCTTTGATACGTGGCTCCAACATTTTTCACGCCAAAAGGCATGACTTTGTAACAATAAGTCCCCCTCTTCATTGATCACTTGATTCTTGAACGATCCTTGCTTTCTTTTATTTTGCTTGACAGGTACGAAGGATGAGTCTTCATTTAGTTTATGGGTTATCACTTCTGGGGGTATACCTGTCATATCTGAATGGGATCAAGAAAAACAATCTGTGTTAACTTTTAAATATTCAATTAACTTACCTCTTCTGGACGGGCTTAGCCTTGCTCCTATGTGGATTTTGTGCTCAGGCTTAAGCTCGAACAGTGGAACAACTTCGAGCTCCTCAGTCGTTGTCTTGATATTTTCATTCTCTTATGGTTCTTGAATAACATCAGGTCTAGAATCCATGTCTGTATGTCTTGATGTGACATCCGGGGTGATTTGATTCACCGTGTCTTTATTATTTTCTTCCGTGTCTGTTTGAGTTTCTCCCTTGTCTTTTGATTCCTCCGCTATTTCTTTTTTATTGGAATGCATCACTGAGTTTATGTTTCTTGAAGTATGCCGATCAACTTGAATTTTTTGGATTCCCCATCTGAAAGGGAATTTGATTACCTGATGTAGGGTGGATGGTACTGCATCCATGTCATGGATCCATGGTCTCCCCATGATTACATTATAAGCCATATCTGTATCTATAACTTGAAATTTTGTTTCCTTGACGACGCCTTCTGCATAGGTATTAAGCTCAATTTCTCCTTTTGTTATGACAGTAGAGTTGTCGAATCCGGACAAGGAACGTGCTTTTGGAATTACACGGTCCCCCATTAACATCTCTTCCACAACCCTCAGCAAAATGATATTGACCGAGCTACCTGGATCAATCAATACTCTTTTTACGTTAGTGTCATGTATAAGTAGAGATATTACCAGTGCGTCGTTATGTGGAAGCAGTAATCCATCAGCATCTGAGTCGTCGTATGAGATGCTGTCAGCCTCCAAAGTCTCACGATTCTGTTTCCCGTGGGTCACTATAAACTTGGTCATCCTTCTTGCTGAAGTATAAGTTACGCCATTTACCTCCTCTCCTCCATTTATCACATTTACAGTTCTCTTCGGAGATGGTGGTTTTGGGGGGGGATCCTGCCTATTCTTCATATATGCCTGTTTACCATCGAACTTTATCACCCATATTTCGTAATACTGTAATTAATTCGGAAGTACTTACATTGAAATTATAGTCTCCAATTCTTGTATTACCTCTATTTCGCTCATCTCGATCCTTTCTGGATCTTGATGATGATGAGCTCGAATATTTATTCGGTTTTCAAATTTGGAATAATCCACTCGTCCCGAAGGTCCCATGTATGGATCGTACCTGTTTGTGCCAGTTCTTCTTTCTGATTCGAAGCGTCTAGAACTCATCATGTCTTTTGCTTTTGATTGGGCAATATTATCTTCCTCAATTCATAATTTGGTGTTGTACCTATTATAAACATCGTTCCATGTCGTAGCTGGGAACTCTCTAAAGCTATCTTTGAGTCTCCTCGTGGCTTCATAGATTTTATCGTTCAAATTACTTGTAAAGGCCATAGCTACCCAATTGTCAAGTACTCTTGGTAGAAGCATCCTTTCACGTTGAAACCTGTCTACGAATTCACGAAGCAACTCCGTATCTCCCTGTTTTATTTTGAATATGTCTTCCGTTCTATTTTCCACTTTTTGCGCACCGGAATGTGCTTTTATAAACAAGTCTGCAAGCTCAGCAAAAGAATCAACAAAATTTTTGGGCAACAGAGTACCATGTTAATGCTCCTTTGGTGAGTGTTTCTCCAAACTTTTGACCAACACGAATTCAATTTCTTACTTAGTCGGGTCATTGCCTTTTACTCATGTGGTGAAAGAAGTAACATGATCACGTGGATCAATTGTCCCATGGTACTTTGGTACGTCAGGTATTTTAAATTTCTTGGGAATCGGTAAAGGTGTTGCACTTGGCTTCCAGGTTTGTTGAGAGTATTTATCAATATCAATACCCTTGATGACAGGTGGTACTCCAGGAATTTTCTCGATGCGATCGTTTGTTCCTTCACTTGTTTCTGCAAGGTTAGTATTAAAGATTGTAAATCTGAATTATTAGACATACCTGGTCTTCCTCCAAGTGATTCATTTAGAGTGCCTCTACTTCCTGAATTTGCTTGTTCAGATTGTGGATTTTCTATAGTCGCACTGTTTTTTGGATGAGGCATAGGCGAAATAGTTGGTATACCCCTCATGAAAGCTTGAAGAGCTTCAATCACATATTCACCAACCAACTAATTCACATGGTCTTGTTCTCCTATTTGCTCGTTTCCAATTTGATCATTGTTGTGAGTTGTAGATCTTTCTGGGGAGTTGTCCCTTGAACCTCGTAGGGATCCCTGAGGCGATGGAACTGGGGTTCCAGTTGTTTGTTGGTTGTTGTCGTTGGTATTCGACTTTTAAGAAGTACTGGGGTTTCTGATAACCAAAGAAATTATATAATAATAGGATTTAAACTTGTAAATAAGAAAGCAATAAGATAGCATAAAAGTAAGTATATTTCAGTAGTGGTTCGAACGTGTCCATACAAGTAAGGTTTTACTCCCTTTTATGGGGAACTTCTTAATATAACGTCTACTCTTCTTAATGATTGAGCATTAATGACTAATAATATCATTAACGTAACATTACAATTGGTAATCGTAATTGTTGCGTGAAGATTATGTAACGTTTAGCTCATTGATTGAAAGCATGCAAATATTAGGTATTCACAGCTGCCCCTCTTTGCTCGAGAGCATGAAGAGTTTTCGTGCAAAGAAAAGTGAATCCATGACTAATTTTTGCTCACACATCACTACAATGAAGCATTTTGAAAAAGGTGACCGAACCTTGCTTCCGAGGTTGCCTACATATCCTTGGCTATAAAGGAATTAGGTCAGTGTAGTTCTAGGAAAGTTTGGTAGATGGGACTATCGGAGACTGGATTTAAAACTGCTGTTGTTGTTGTTGTTGTTGTTGCTGTTGCTGTTACTGTTACTTGTTGCTTACATCAGAAGAAGAAGAAGAGAACTACATATTGTTGCAAGCTAAGAGTTACAAAATTTCCTATCTAAGTGCCTTCTGGAGTCAAATCATGATTCTTGACTTGCTCGCTTGTGTTGACCTTAGATTGGATCTTGATGCTCTTTGAAGAAAAGACTATGGATCATTCTTGATTGCTTGATTTCCCGATCAGAATTTGGGAAAATGAAATTTGAGAAGCTGGATTGTTGACACATTATCAATGCTGACTCCAACTATCTTGTGATCGAAATACTTCTTTCTTCTGATGAGAAACTGAAACCGCAAGCTTTTAACCATCACATGTGCTCTACGGCGGGGCCTGAAAAGCCATCAAAGACGAACAAAACGAACAAAATTTTTCTACCCCACTTTGAACTAGGAAACTTTTGAGAGTTATCAGAGAAAGTTATAAACTATCTAATTTATTGAAAGGCACACAGAAACAGTAGAATAAACTAGCTAAAAGAGATAAAATTTTGTAACGAGGGATTGTGTACCCTACGTTACCAAGAGGATTGGCAACCAGGGGTTGGAACCCTGTATTACGGTAAGGAAATGTAACCAGGGGTTGGAACCCTGTACTACTGGAAAGAAAATGTAACCAGGGGTTGGCACCCTGTATTACTGGAGAGGAATGTAACCGGGGTTGGTGCCCTGTATTACTGGAAATGGATGTAACCAAGGGTTGGTAGCCTGTATCACTGAAGAAGAATGTAACCATGGGTTGGTACCCTGTATTACTGGAAAGGAGTATAACCAGTGGTTCGTACCCTGTATTGCAAGGAAATGGATGTAACCAGGGGTTGGAACCCTGTATTACCAGCAATGACTGTAACTAGGGGTAGACACCCTGTATTACTGGAGAGGAAATGCAACCAAGGGTTGGTACCCTGTATCACTGAAGAAGAATGTAACCAAGGGTTGGTACCCTGTATTACTGGAAGAAATGTAACCACGGGTTGGCACCCTGTATTACTGGAACAAATGTAAATAGGGGTTGGCACCCTGTATTACTGGAAGAAATGTAACTAGGGGCTGGCGCCCTATATTACTGGAAGAAATGTAACCAGGGCTTGGTACCCTGTGATACTGATAAAGCATTGAATTCCTATAGGAGAAATGTTTCTACCTGGGTTAAGCTATGTAAAATGACCTGAGCGAAGAGTGCTTCTACCCGGAACTATGAGCTGGATCCTCCTAGGTGGAAATGGTTCTACCTTGGTTAAGCTACGTAAAAAAACCTGAGCGAAGAGTACTTCTACCCGGAACTATGAGCTGGATCCCCCTAGGAGAAATGGTTCTACCTGGGTTAAGCTATATAAAACAACATGAGCGAAGAGTACTTCTACCCGGAACTATGAGTTGGATCCCCCTCGGTGAAAGGGTTCTACCTGAGTTAAGCTACTAAACTAGGAAGTATGAATAGTAGTGATTCATGCTAAAAATAAAAGAAAAATGGAGATTTTAAGGAGCTTACATTTGGTGACATTCGTCCTTTAAGAATCGCCATTCTGCACTGCTTTGTTCCTGCTTCAAAAAAAGAAAAATTTATGAGTTTTCAAAGTGGTGGTTGGTTTGTGGCCTTGATGCCCTATTGTGGTTTTGACTTCACGGACTCTCCGTAGTGGAATAACTGATTCTATCAGTATGGTACCGAGGTTCTCGGATACTCTATCACGGCCTTTCCGCAGTTGAAGAGCTGATTCTGTCAGTATGGTACCGAGATGCTCGACTGATCTGTATCATTTTCTGGAGACCTTGGCTTTCCAATGTTTCCCCCAACTGTTTCATACCCAGACGTCCTTGGTATTGCTACCTTTGTCTTCGAGGCAATGCAATTTTTCTTTAAAAATCAAACTCAATTGTCTTGCACCTGGTACCGGTTTGTGTCTGCAGTGCTTGTCAACTTTTCTCATGGAGAGGTCTTGCTTAGGCAACCTTTTCAGTTTATTTGAGACACTTTGTTCTCCTTGTCAAATGAGATCACAGACGGATTCGTCCCTTCATCAATGCCGTATATGCCCCAAATTGTGCTCGATATTATGGGGAAACTGTAGCCAGTTTTGCAGCCATTTGTTCGCTTCGCTTTTGACGAAAGATTAGACCGAAATGGACTCAAATAAAATTATCGATAAAAATAGAAGAATACTTGAAGGTGCAAAAGAACCGTGCTTAAACAAAAGGCGTCCCTTTCGGGGAAAGGAATAGGGAGGCTTATTTGTAAGTATGTGCCGACTTCAATGAATCATGACATGCATTTTTGAATGGACAGCTGATCCGTCTGAGCTGTCTAATTCTCAAAATCCGTCGCAAAGGTTCATCTTGAAATTGTCTTGGTTGTGCTCATGTCAGAGTACGAAGACTCTCATTCGGCTAGTAGAGCCCTTTGCGGGTTTTCGCCAACTGACCTCTCTCATTTCTCTACTCACCGTCGCCTTATGGTGCCCATTTGAGTTTTCACCAATTAGACTCTCTCATTTCTCTGCTCACTATCGCCTTACAGTGCCCATACGGGTTTTCACCGATAAGACTCTCTCATTTCTTCTCGTTTTTTTAACTACAATATGACATGCGGAAGGTTATCCATGGCATGGTGACTTGAAATATTCTCAAAGATCGACCAGAAGTTCTTACCATGGAAAAAATAGGAAAAGAACCTTGAACTGAATTACAACTTTTGAAACCATTTCAATAGAAAAACGGTAAAATAAAACAAACTTCTGCCCCAGTTTTGGATTATTGGGCATATGAGATTTTTGTTGTGATGGGACCGAACCCAGGGTAAGGCTTCCTACGTATCCTTTCGGAATCAGGTCGGACGTAGTTCAATGACTTAGAAGATTTGTTGTTTGGATTATTTCCTTTTCTTCCTTTTTTAAGTACATAGGTTCCAAAAGCGGAAAACAAAGAAGACAAATACATCTCAAAAGGGTTGAAAAGAGGGTGACACCTATTTGGAACAAACGAGAAATGGTGGCATTCGTCATCTCGATTATGAGAAAATCATGTGTGAAAGTTCCACAGTGGGTATATATCAGACATAATATCTTCTGACTACATCTGCGTTAATGGTCATGCCTGGTACCCTTCCTTCCTCATCTACTAGGTGCAAGGCCCCTTTTGGTAAAACTTTCTTGATGATGTAGGGCCCTTGCTAGTTTGGGGAGAACTTTCCTTTAGCTTCTACTTGGTGTGGAAGAATGCGTTTCAGAACGAGTTAGCCCACCTCAAAGTGCCTTGGATGCACTTTCTTGTTGTAAGCATGTGCCATTATTTGCTGGTATAACTGGCCAAAGCACACTGCTGCTAGCCGTTTTTCATCAATCAATATTAGTTGTTCCAATCGGGTCTTTACCCATTCTATATCTTCAATCTCCGACTCTGCAATGACTCGGAGAGATGGAATTTCGACTTCGGTCGGTATTACAGCTTCCATTCCATATACCAACATATAAGGAGTTGCTCCAACGGATGTACGAGTAGTTGTGCGGTATCCCAAAAGAGCAAGAGGCAACTTTTCATGCCATTGTCTGGAACTTTGGATCATCTTCCTAAGAATCTTCTTGATGTTCTTGTTCGCTGCTTCAAAGGCTCCATTGGCTTTTGGACGGTAAGGGGTAGAATGGTGATGCATAATTTTGAATTGCTCGCATACATCCTTCATCAAATTACTATTTAGATTGGATGCATTGTCAGTGATAATGGTCTTCGGGATACCAAAACGACATATGATGTTGGAATGGACAAAGTCTACCACTGCTTTCTTGGTGACTGCTTTGAAAGTGACGGCCTCCACCCATTTGGTGAAGTAATCAATTGCAACCAAAATGAATCTATGCCCATTCGAAGCCTTTGGATCGATTGGCCCAATAACATCCATTCCCCAAGCAACAAAAATCCAAAGAGAGGACATGGGATGCAACTCTGAAGGTGGCGAGGGAATCAGGTCACCATGAATCTGGCACTGGTGACACTTGCGAACAAAACTGAAGCAATCTCGCTCCATAGTAAGCCAATAATACCCTGCCCGCAGGATCTTCTTCGCCAAAACATATCCATTCATGTGAGGTCCACATACCCCCGAATGCACTTCACTCATGATCCGCTCAGCTTCTGTGGCATCTATGCATCTCAACAAGTTCAAATCTGGGGTCCTTTTGTACAAAATTTCCCCATTTAGGAAGAAACCGCTGGCAAGCCGCCTTATAGTTCTTTTTTGATCTCCTTTGGCATGCTCTGGGTATTCCCTTGTTTTCAGGAATCGTTTTATGTCATGATACCATGGTTCACCGTCTGGTTCTGTCTCAACAGTGTTGCAGTAACCGTGTTGATTCCGAACTTGGATTTCCAATGGATCAATATGAGTGTTGCCTGGATAAGGGAGCATTGAGGCTAAGGTAGCCAAGGCGCCGACTAGTTCGTTGTACCTAAACTCAATGGGTTTGAATCTTTTGCTCAGGTCTTGCACACATTGTCTTTATGGAATAAGCTTGATGTCTTGAGTCTCCCATTCGCCTTGGGATTGCCAGATAAGCAAATCAGAATCTCCCATAACCAATAGTTCATGCACCTCCAGATCGAGGGCCATTTTCAGACCCATGATACAAGCTTCGTATTCTGCCGTATTATTGATACAAAAGAAATGGATTTGTGCTGTTGCAGGGTAATGTTGTCCGCTAGGCGAGATGAGGATTGCCCCGATCCCAACTCCTTTCATATTGACAGCCCCATCAACATTTTCCATACATGGGTGGTGTCCGGAACTATTTCCTCTATTGAGTTGACCTCTTCGTCCGGGAATTATGTGCTCAGTGTCTTGTAATCATCATTAACTAGATTCTCTACCAAATGATCTGCCAAAGCTTGTGCTTTCATTGCGGTGCGAGTGACATAGACAATGTCGAACTCTGTGAGCAGAATCTGCCATTTTGCGAGCCTTCCAGTGGGCATCGACTTTTGAAATATGTACTTCAAAGGATCCATTCTGGATATGAGGTAGATGGTGTAGGTTAGGAGATAATGCCTCAAATTCTGAGCAACCCAAGTCAAGGCACAACACGTCATTTCCAAAAGGGTGTACTTAACCTCATAATTGGTGAACTTCTTGCTCAAGTAATAGATTGCCTGTTCCTTTTTTCCTGTTGCATCATGTTGCCCCAGAACGCATCCAAAGGAATTATCCATCACCGATAGATATAAAAACAAAGGCCTACCAGGTTCGGGTGGGACCAGTACAGGGGGTTTTGACAGATAGTCTTTGATCCTATTAAAAGCTTTTTGGCAATCGTCCGTCCACTTGATAGCAACATCCTTTTTCAGCAGCTTAAAAATGGGCTCGCATGTGGTTGTGAGCTGAGCAATGGACCTACTGATGTAGTTCAACCTCCCGAGCAAACTCATGACTTCCTTTTTATTCTTCGGGGATAGCAAATCTTGAATGGACTTTGTCTTAGATGGATCCAATTCGATGCCTCTCCGGCTGACTATGAAACCGAGGAGCTTCCCAGATGGAACCCCAAATGCACACTTGGCTGGATTAAGCTTAAGGTCGTACCTTCGAAGCCGTTCGAAGAACTTTCTCAAATCGCGCACGTGATCAGCTTGTGTCTTTGATTTTATGATGACATCATCGACATATACTTCTATCTCTTTGTGCATCATGTCGTGGAAAATGGTGGTCATGGCCCTCATGTAAGTTGCCCCTGCATTCTTCAAACCGAATGGCATGACCCTGTAACAGTAAGTACCCCATATAATGGTGAAAGAGATCTTTTCTGCATCATCCTCATCCATTAGAATCTGGTGGTACCCCGCATAGCAATCCACGAACGATTGTATCTCATGCTTTGCGCAATTATCTACAAGGATGTGGATGTTTGGCAAAGGAAAATTATCCTTCGGACTTGCCTTGTTCAGGTCCCTGTAGTCAACACAGACTCTAGTTTTTCCATCTTTCTTTGGAACGGGCAAAACATTTGCCACCCAGGTGGTGTATCGGATAGCTCTGACCACATTGGCGCTCAACTGCTTCATTATTTCCTCTTTGATTTTGTCGCTCATGTCCGTTTTAAATTTTCGTTGCTTTTGTTGGATTGGTGGAAAATCAGGATACGTGGGAAGCTTATGAACCACTAGGTCAGCACTTAAACCCGGCATATCATCATATGACCAAGCAAACACATCTCTGTATTCAAATAAGAGTTGAATCAAAGAATCTTTGGTTTTTTATTCAGTGTGAATGCTTATCTTTGTTTCTCTAACTTCTTCGTGACCCCCGATATTAATGGACTCACTTTCATTGAGGTTGGGCTTAGGCTTATTTTCAAATTGTTCCAACTCTCTTGTTATTTCCTCAACAACTTCATCTTCGTCATATTTAACCTCTTGATGTATTATTTCGAAATTAGACAGCTTTTTAAGATCGGGGCGTGAATTCCGCATGCATGTCATGTTATTAAAGCCGGCATTAACGAAACTGAAATGGAAACAAAATGACTGAATTAGGGAACGGAAAGGATACACAATTTTAATACGAAACTGAACTGCATTTCATTGAATTCGAAAGGATAGAAGGGTTAACATCAATAAAACAATCATACTGAGATGTTTGGATTAAAACTCTGAAAGCAACCCAAAATACAAAAGGAAACTGCAAAAGCAAACTACCAAGACTCCTTCCTTGTGGAGAGAGGAGTTGCTTCCCAATTGTTGAGCATGGTATCTGGGCCAATTAGTTGCACATCGGCACGACTAGTGCCTTCACCTGCCTGGATCATATTCACTTCATAAAATATCTGGCTGAATCCATGGCAAATTTCATCAATGTTTGCCTGAGCCAAGGAATGTTGACCTTCTTGGAGTCGCGACTTGACAAAAGTGTCGAAAATGTGAGGGATAGGTTGTTGCAGGACCCATCCGTGCTTTTTGCAGTGCTTAGCTTTGTCTTCGTCTGCTTGTGTCGGCCTGAAGCCTAAACCAAAATTACCCTAGTTACTGAACGGAGAAATGAGCTCCGAAATTCCTTGCACTGATGCCCCCAAGCCTTTTCCTGGCTCATAACCTTGTCTCAGCATGAGTGCCGCTACCATTACAGATGTGGCGGAAAGACGAAGATGCAGAATGGGCCTTCCTTCCTCAATATGGTCCGTAGAAACCACTTCAAAAGCCTGGTAGACAATGGATTTGTACCCTTCCTTGGCCTCAATACAGGGGATTAACGGGTCTTTATAAACGGACGACTCGTCTTCCCCATGAACAATAATTTCTTTCCTGTCATGTTCGAATTTGATCATCTGATGCAAAGTGGATGGCACAACTCGGGCCATATGGATCCATGGCCTTCCAAGAAGAAAGTAATAAGAAGTGTCCATGTCCACTACTTGGAAGACAATTTCAAAGTCAACCGGCCCAATCATCAAGGTAAGGTTGATCTCCCCAATGGTATCTCTCGCCGAGCCATCAAAATCGCAGATACGGATATTGCTGGGTTGGATTCTGTTTGTATTGATCTTCATGCTTTGCAAGGTGGAGAGATGGAATACATCTACGCTCGAGCCTCCATCAACCATGACTCGTTTCACGTAGTGCCCCTCATATTTAACATTCAAGTGCAAAGCCTTGTTGTGCCCGGCTCCTTCTTCGGGGGGTTCATCATCAGTAAAGGTGATTCTGTTCACCTCAAAAAATCTGTTAGCCATCTTCTCTAACTGATTCACTATGGTCGTCTCTGAGACATGTGCCTCGTTCAGGATCTTGCTTAACACACGAGCATGCTCTTTTGAATGTATGAGCAGATATAGTAGAGAAATTTGGGCAGGAGTTTTTCTCAGCTGGTGAATGATTGAGTAATCCTGAACTTTCATCTTCTTCAAAAACTCTTTTGCCTCTTCTTCAGTGACTGGTTTCTTTATTGGCAATTGGCCTTCCCTGATTTTCTTGGCCTTCCTCAACTCTTCTGGAGAGTAGCACCTTCCCGATCGAGTCAAACCTCCAGTCCCCCACTTCTTCTATGATTTCCTTGCCTTTGTAAGTCATCACAATTTTGTTTTAGTTCCAAGGAATGGTCTTCTGTTTGTCACAGGGGGTTGCACGACAGGTTTGATTATGATTGGCTCAGTGGTACCCTTCGCACCACCCTGTTTCTGCCTTGTGATGGGGTGGCATCCAAGGACATATAACCTTGGTCATGGAACATTGGAGCGAACTTCCAACCTCGAGATTTTTGGACCAAATAAAGTTTCCTTCTCTGAGCTCTGGGCACCTTTCACAATCAATGTCACATCTCGGCTTGGACTTACTTTTAGACCCGTTCCTTCTTGAATTTCCCCTGATGTCATTTCTACTCGACCAGCCGGCTTGTATTCTTGATTTCAGCCAATCATTCCCACAAAGTGAAAATCATTGTGTACTGGCAAGGGGTTGTTGGTCACGTTAGAAGGGTCCTCGTCATTTGTCACCACAATCAGTTTTTCAGCAATTAGTCTTTCTATGGCTCTTTTCAGAGTCCAGCAGTCATCAGTGCTATGCCCTGGGGCCCCTGAATGATATTTACATCTAGCATTTGCTTGAAATCCATGTGAATCAGGATGCATATGGTGGGGAGCGATGAGCCCAATCACGCCTATTTGCTTCATCTTCTGGAATAAACTAGAGTATGATTCAGCCAATGGGGTGAATTTTTCTGCCGGCCTTTGCTCTCGGCCATAATCCTGCCTGGGACGAGCATTGTAGGGTGCCCAAAAATTTTGCTGCTGAGGTCAGGGGATCCTTGGAGCCGGTGCCCGTACTTGCTGATTGGGAGGCCGAGCATATGACTGAGCATTGAACACTGTGTACTGTGGTGGGCCCACAGAGTATTGAGGATTTGGCGGAGGATAATAATGTCGAGGGTAGCTGGATTGCCCCTGCTGAACTTGCACATAAGGGTGCGGTGCCCCCCTTTGAACTTCCCTGGATCCCAAAGTCATCATGGACCCCTCATGTCTCTTCTTTTTATTTGCAAAACTTCCCGACCCATTTTGGATAGCTTGAGTAGTGGCTTTGAGAGCAGCTTGACTTATAATTCTGCCAGTCTTGAGGCCATTTTCGACCATTTCCTATATTTTGATTGCCTCTGCAAAAGGTCTACCCATCGCGGACATCATGTTCTGAAAGTAATCAAGCTCTTGGGCCTCCAGAAAAACAGCGATCAACTCATGGTTTTCCATGGGTGGCTTGACTCTAGCGGCTTGCTCCCTCCACTTGATTGCATACTCCCTAAAGCTTTCAGTCGGCTTCTTATTCATATTGGACAGGGAAACGATCTGGTGCAATATCTATGTTGTACTGGAATTGTTTGATGAAGGCCTGGGCCATGTCGTCCCATACATGCCAGTGAGAGATATCTTGGTCGATGAACCATTCTGAGGCTATCCCCGCAAGGCTTTCCCAAAAATAAGCCATCGGTAATTCTTCTTTTCCAACCGCATCCCTCAGCTGGTTGCAGTACCTTTTAAAGTGGGCGATGGGGTCGCCGTGTCCATCGTACCTCTCAAACTTTGGGGTCTTGAACCCTGTCGGAAAATGAATGTGAGGGAACATGCATAGATCACTGAAAGATACACTTTTGTGACCGCCTAGTACTTGCATGTTCTTTATGTTTTCTTCAAGACTTTTCATCTTCCTGGCCATCCCATCTGGCTCAACTGTCTGGGCGGGCTTTTCATTTTCCACTGGGGACTCGTACTGAGGAGTCTGGTTGTATGGATCCGAGACCTTGAAACCCATATTTGGAGAGTAGTATTGTCCATCATAAGCATGAGATGACAGCTCGTTGTTTTTCCTCGTCACAGATGGTGGTGGCGGGAATGTGTATACCGGTGCGCCAGACACGACAAGAGGGTGTTCCTGACTGGTGCGGCTGGAGGTCGCACATTAGAGGTACCAGGGGCGGCATGGATGATGTAGTTTGGCACGTACCCTGGTGGTAGAATGTGATCACTTGTTGCACAGAGCGGTGGTTGAGTAGCCAGGGGTACGGTAGAAGTTCCTTCTGAGGGACCCTGAGGTGGAGGCTGACCGGAGACCCAAGCTTGATATACATCCGACAATTGTTGTTTTAATCTTCTCACTTCCTCCGACTCTTGCTCAACTGACTGGCCCTGGGGGTCATCACTGACCAACTCGATTTCATCATTATTAGCCATTGGTACCTTCCCTTTAGATCTGGTGAAGTAATGATGTGTTGCCAGTTTCACCACAAACCAACCACCTTAAGCTTACTGACTTAAAGACAACAAACGTGTTAGGGTTAAGCATATTACACATATGAATCACACGTAATATGCCATGTTCCTAGCATTGTCACTATTTCTAACATGATTTTGGAAGGCTTCATGTTTCATCCCGGCTTATGAGGCTGTTGTTTATTGGTGCTCTCAATTTTTTCCTTTTTCTTTTCTCTTTTTTTCCCCCATTTTTTCTCTTTTCTTTTCACTTGCCTATTTTGTTACCTCATTTTAGAGTTATTGAAATATTTTGATTGAACCTTTTAGGGGTTGCCTAAGTATCATGTCGCTGGATGAATCAGATCATTACGTAGTTCAGGCACACAACCCTCTTTTTCTTCTCTTTTTTATTTTATTTTTTATACAAAACAAACATTTTTTGGTTTATTTTTTTTAAATTTTTTTCCAAAACAAAATCTTTTTCATTGATTTCATTTTTTGATACAAGAATTACATAAACATAACTGTTTAAACACGACCATACTTGACTCAAACAGACTGTTTAAGACAAAGGGCAAAATAACAAGACTCAAAACAACAAAAGACCCTTACATGCTTAAAAAACACAAAGGAACAGTCAAAATGATCTGCGAGCTAAAAGAAGAACCAAAATTTTTCAAGAGAATCCACCAGAATTATTGTAGTCATGGAGCTTATTCCTGAGGTTGACCCCCAACATCGCGGTATATCTTCTCTAAATATGTAGATATGTGACGAGCGAGGTTCAATGATACTTCAGCAAATCGTTTGGGCGTCATTCCCTGACAACTCCTGCAAGCTCGGGAGGTATATGTGGCTACCTCGAGGATATTTCCCTTAATGTGTTCCTGATCCAAGTGAAACTCTTGATTCTGTTGACCACGGGTCTCAACTAGATCCAGTGCATCGCGCTCGCGCTCCAAGGCCATATCTCTTTGGTGCCGAATTTCCAGTGACTCTCCCTCCAACAGATTGATCATACTTTGGTAGTGATGTCTTTCTATTTCAAACTCCGCGATCTGGCGCTCCTTGCCTGACTCAACTCCCCTTATCTGATCCTTCAGGACTTGTATTAACGGAGCAAAACCTATGTGCTCATGATCACGAACCACCTTGAACTGATCTTCTCTTTCTTCCTGTTGTTGAGCGGTAGTGATCACTTTTTCCTGCCTAATTTGAGCTTTGAGTGCTCGCCTCTCTTGTGCCCACTTAGCCTTTTCCCGCTCGAAATCAACCTGTTGTATGTCCATGGCTGTCTCTAGAATGCCTTTATCTTCTTGTAAAATGTCAATACGGGATTGGAACTCGTGTTACTTCCCTTCTAGTTTCTCTAACTCTGGCCTCGATCTCCTTTTCCCAATCAGTCGCATGCCGTATGGATCTTCTGGCCTTTGCTCCGGGATAGCCTGGTTGTGCAACCACTCAAGGTATGTGAGGCTTACCTCCCCACGTTCACGATCAGCTACCATCTCGTCCAAATCAAAAAATCGATTACCAAACCAGACCTTTTGTGCATATGACTCCCTTGGGGGCTCCTCTACGTTGAATTCCCACATGAACGAACGCATGTCCTCAGCCGGGGGCCTCTTTTGCTCTCTCCCTAGCTGGCGCATGACGCGTAGGGGTGCATAGGGTTGGAAACCTCTGAAACCCATGAGTATGAAGAATGGACGATACGTCGACATATGCATGATCCTAGCAGAAGGGAACCAATAATAGTTCCAAGTGATTCCATCAGCACTCAACGAACCGAGCAATGTCTGCCAAGCCCTCACCCCCTCTGGAAGATTACAACTTGCGGCCCTCTCTGGGTGACATTCGATGTAATTCAGCCAATTGTCATTAAAATTTATTACTATTGGATGATGATAAAGGTTCTCTATGAACCGCATCTGCAGTAGAATGTTGCATCCCTCGAAGTAATATTCACCCTCTTGGCAGCGGGTCAAAGTTCGAAAAATATCTCCCAGAATCATGGGAAAAATGGTGTGATCCTCACTACTTTGCAAAAATGAGACCACCGCAGCTAATCGAATTCTGATGCGCCCACCACGCTCTGGAAAGACCATGATCCCCAGAAATGATATCATGAACGCGAAGACTCTCAACTCCCTCCATGCGTCATAACTCAATTGGTTGACGAATTATGTGCCCGAGAAGTTTTTAAACGCTTTCTCGTCCCCGAATCTTTCATAGAAATATTCCAGCGGAACCCAACCTTCGTCCAGGCAACCCATGGGAATTCGATGGAGGCATAACTTTTTCAGAAAGTTGTTTACACCAATTTTTCTTGGAGCAGCAGGTTTTTTCCCACGAAGGTCCCTCCCTAATCCGGTAAATCCACCTAATTCTTCCAACGTAGGCGTCATTTCACNCGGGGTCCCAAAAACCTACTAGAGTCTTGATTAAATCTCTGTTAGGCTTAATCCCCATGATGTTTGTGAGGAACTTGAGGTGCTTAAATACTTGATTCCGTTCCCATGTCGCAAAACTAGGCCACTAATTACAGAGACTACTCGGGGTCTTATCTCTTATCAAAAACATAGGAGGTGTCTCGTCCCTTACTCTTTTCTGGTTGTCTTTGTGGAGAAATCATGGTGAACCTAAGAATAAGATAGAACAGGGTCAGGACTTTCCTAAGCTATATAAAATTCTGATTAATCCTTTTTATTTTTAAAAAAGAAAAACGCCATTTAGGACTCGATCTATTTACTATTTTTGAAATTAGCAGACAAAAAAAGTAGGAAAATGACTATTATTATAAAAACGGCCTTTTGATTCTTCCATGAAAGGCTTGGAGGATTTTTCAGTAAAAACGACTAAACATGGGGACAAAATAAAAATAAAAAAGTAAAATAGGAAATAAACAATCTAAAAATGGATACTTTAACAACGGCCCTTTGGTACTTCCCAGGAAGATTTTAAGGTTGTCTTGGAAAAACGGCCGGAACACTAGGGCAAACAGTAAAAGGTGACCAAAGAATATGATTTTTTTTTGTTTTTTTCGCATTTCGAGAAAACTTTTAAAGAAGAAAGGAACTCCTTTTTTTTTGGGGATATTTGGACCTTTATTTTGAATTTATGAAAGGAATACGTCTAAAGAATTTTTTTTTAACCTTGAATTTTCTTTTCAATTTTAAAAAGAATGAAAATATTTTTGATTTTTGATTCTAGTTTTTTTTTCTTTTTTTTTAAAAGAAAGACTTCTAAAGAAGAAAGAAAATATTTTTTGAATTTTGATTTTTTTATCCTTTTTTTTTGAATTTTGGGAAAAAGACTTCTAAAAAGAAGGTAGAAAAATATTTTCGGATTTTGATTTTATTCTCTTTTAAAATGAAAGAGAATATTTTTGGGCTTAAATTTTTATTTGGGATTTCTAAAGAAAGACTTCTAAAGAAGAAAGAAAATATTTTTTGAATTTTGATTTTTTTATCCTTTTTTTTTGAATTTTGGGAAAAAGACTTCTAAAAAGAAGGTAGAAAAATATTTTCGGATTTTGATTTTATTCTCTTTTAAAATGAAAGAGAATATTTTTGGGCTTAAATTTTTATTTGGGATTTCTAAAGAAAGACTTCTAAAGAATGAATTAAATAAATTTTTTTTTTTTGGATTTTTTGAAAAATGGGGGCCGGAACATATGAAGTTTGCCTTCTTATCTCACATTCGTTGAGAATCAGACCCGCATATTTTGGTAAAATTGAGTATTTTCTTGTTTTGAATCTTTATGAAATTAATCTTTACATCTCACGTCAGACTACTACAAAATCTTAGTAAAAAAAATTATTTTTACTAAACTAGGAGAATATTTTTTTTTTTTTTTTTTTTTTTTTTTTTTTTTTTTTTATTTATTTTTTTTAACTATGTNCGCACGTGACGCAAATAAAGCGAACCTACTAGGGATATCCGACATGAGTTTTGTTCTTCTAGGTTTAAATCCTATTGGAGAATGTATCTAGACTGGCTTACTCGAGCAGACAACTCGAGCCGAGGAGGGTCAGTATACCGGTAGCATTGCTTTCCGGCTTAACTGGTGGTGCCCCCCGCCTAAAACATGTGTGACTAAAATCCTTCACCGGGTGACAAGCACCTCGGCTATCTCAAAGAAAGTGGGCTATGTCAAGCAAATGCCCAATTTTTTATTTCGAGAAGACTCAAAGGGGGTGCGTGAGAAGACAATTTATATGTACAGTTCAACAATATCAAAGCCGTAAAAAGCGAACAAGTAGCACATTAGGCACAAATAAATCACAATATATACAAAATTAATGAAGCCAAAAAAAAAAGTCAACATATACAAGCTCGAATTCTGGATATCCCCAGCAGAGTCGCCAGAGCTGTCACACCCCTTTTCTACCTCCCAAAAGATGTGTGTGTTATGGATTGTGGGTTAAAGAGTTTTTCCAATTAAAGTGATAAATTTGAGTAGGGATTATTTTATTTACAGTTTCGCCACTTGGAATTGATTTTTTTGGTGTTCCAAGTCACCATTTATTTGAATCCCTAGTCAAAAGAAGGTTTGACTTTATTTTTATCGGTCCGCGAAAATAAAGTTCGGGTAAGGAATTCTATTGACGGGGAGAAGGTGTAAGGCATTCCCCGAGTCCCGTGGTTCTAGCACGGTCTCTTTGTTGACTTAAACCTGGCTTTAATTAATTGTGGACAAAATGCGATTTATGTGACTTTAATGATTTACCTTTCCGCTCTTACTTCTTGATTATTGGAATTAATAAACAAAATAATTTGGATAATATTACGTTGTCAGAATCACGCTATGCAAGCGAATGCATGATCGAATAACAAAATTAACTAATTTGTAATACTTTGAAAAATTACTACACTTGAGAAAATTAGCTCTTGAAAGTTTAAAAGTCAACTATTGCACTACGCAAGCGAATCCACAATTTTGGCAAAGAATTAACTAAATTAAAAAAAATCAACTAGAAACTAATAAGTATGGTATGAGATTATTGAATTAATTTATTGAATGTTAAATATCACACTACGCAAGCGATTCCGTGAGTTAAAGTGCGCCTACTAATTGCCTAGCGTTTAAGTTGATTAATTAAAAAGAGACATTGGACTATTTAATTAATTATTCCAGAGGAGATGATATGCTACTATTAAAATTATTTAACCAACCTGTAACTTGAACTTGCTAGGCTTATGCTTATGGGAATTCCATGACAATATGCCACTTATTTGTTAAAAAAAAGGGATGGTTTGTTTATTAAGAACATAAATCAGCTTATGGGTAATGGGCCAAATTGAAATATATATATATATATATNGATTAATTAAAAAGAGACATTGGACTATTTAATTAATTATTCCAGAGGAGATGATATGCTACTATTAAAATTATTTAACCAACCTGTAACTTGAACTTGCTAGGCTTATGCTTATGGGAATTCCATGACAATATGCCACTTATTTGTTAAAAAAAAGGGATGGTTTGTTTATTAAGAACATAAATCAGCTTATGGGTAATGGGCCAAATTGAAATATAT
>ML390752.1:0-45501 GCA_005239525.1 Nicotiana knightiana
ACTTGGGAAACACTTAAACCCGTCAAAACACGATTTCTGGCCGAACTGGGGACCTGGCGTTTGATGGCTAATGCCAGGCAAGGGCTGGCGTTTCAGCCCTAACGCCTGGCTAACACCAGGAAAGGGCTGGCATTTCAGCCCTAACGCCTGGCTAACGCCAGGTAGGGCAGGTTGTTTGGCTCTGTCGCCCGGATATCGCCCGGGTGTCTCCTTTCGCGTATTTTTCGACGTATTTGCATCCTTTTAGCCCCGTTTCCATCTTCACCTCACCTACACATGAAATAAGCTCCAGTAAGCGCATAACAAGTGTAATTTTATCATTAATGCGCATAAAATGTAAGGCATATCACATGTAAAACTATGCAATTTAGTCTCGCATCAGCTATGCTTCGCGTGTTAAAGATTTTTTGGGTACAATACAACTTTTCCAGAAGATAGCTTTTGCAGGCAAGCAACATTTTCAGGTCAACAACGCAACACACATAACATGGTATTTCACTGTGCTATGCTTTGCGTGATAATGGTTCTTTCGGGTATAAGACATCTGTTTAAACTGAACCAAGTCATCCTTATTTCAAAGACCATTTGAATAAACATTAGAACATCCATTTAAAAAATGCCACTAACATTTAACAAGTGGTTCATTGTCACGACCCGATTTACACTCCGAAAGGTATCGTGATGACACCTAGTCTCTACGACTAGGTAAGCCTACTATTAAGGGAAAAATTGAAGTAAAGCACAAGAAATAAAGGAAATAAGGCAATGATATAAATAACATACTGGCCGCTCGCCTCATACAAAAATACTTTCCCAATGACTCGGAATGTCACAACTAGTCACAAGCTTCTAACAACTACTGTAGCTCTAAACAAGTCTGGAGAATACATACGAACAACTCTAAACGATAGAATCTAAGGGGACTTGGAGGATTCTGCTGACGCGGAAGAAATACCTTGCATTCTCCTAGAATCAGCAGCAACAATTATCCACGAGGCTGATAGCTCGTACTTGGATCTGCACACGAAAACATGTGCAGGAAAGGGCATGGGTACACCACATTTGCCAAGCCTAACCCCAGTCAAGTAGTGACGAGGTCAGGTTAAGGCTCTACTGGATTTCTATATAAATAAATTTAAACACATTACAAAAGATAATTAATGTCTATAGTAAGCAGTTTAAGAAAATAATCTAAAGTTTTACGGTAAAGAGAGTCCTCAGCTCAATACAATGTATCACAAGGTGGAATCTCCCGCTATACCGTCTCGTAGTTCCAAATGATTATGCAGTACAAGGGCATCTCCCGGAATACGTTCGTAGTTGATGTGTGGCTATAATTTATGATTTAACGCATTATGTGCCTTGCATTTTACGTGCTTTGATGATAAAAATACACTTTGTTTGAGCATAATGGAGTTTATTTTATGTGTAGGTGAATTAGAGATGGAAGCCAAGCTAAATAGATGCTTAAACGTCGAAAGTGCGCGTGAAAATGGTGAAAAGGAGAAGCTAGGAAAAATCCAGCTCGACCGGGCTTTAGCATGGCGAGGCCAACTTAAAGCCAGGCCAGACTAGGCTTTATCCTAGCAATGCCAGCGTAAAGCCAGGCCATACCAGGCTTTAGCCTGGCGAGGCCAGCTTAAAGCCAAGCCAGACCAGGCTTTAGCCTGGCGAGGCGAGGGTCCAGATCCGACTTTCCAAGTCTTAAACACTTTTGTGGTGCAACTAGGAGTGACTTACACGTTTAGGGCTTATTCCAACCATATAAATAGACCCAAAAACACAAATTTAAATGACTTTTGCCATTGGAGAGAAGAGGAGATCGTGGAACACTACTCGGAAGCTCAAAACATTGATTTTTACATCTCTTGTTCCTTACTCTGTAATTTAATTATGCAAGTTACTTTGGATTTGATTACCATGAGTATGAGGAGCTAAACTCCTAATCTATGGTTGATGGAACCAATTGTTGGATAAAGTTTTTAACTCTATTCTGATAGAATCAAGCCGTGTTTATTCTGTGATTGTTGAACTACGTTTTGTATTGTGATTAATTAAACAGGCCCTTGATTAATCGTGTCTAATATCCTTGTATTGCTTGAGAAAGAATACTAGGTTAGATTATTGTTGAACAACACCACTTTTGGGTAATTGAAGAGATTCATTACTTGAATTTAAATGTGGATTTAGAAATAACGAAGCTTTGGTGGGATAATCATGAGTTGCATAAATTGTTAGCTAGAGTAGTTCAAAAGAATGCTTCTAGTAAATTATCGTAATTGATCGAGAGATGATTACGGTAGTCCATAACTCATAATTCTCAGAGAATACTACGGTGAGATTATAGCTTAAGAGTTAAGAATTAATCTGGCAATTGGGAAAATCATTACCCGAGATCTTTTTACCTTTGAATTCATCATTAATCCTGATTATTGTTAGTCTCTTGTCATGTTACTTTAGCTACATAAAGTCCACTGCTTATTGATAAACGTCTTGCATATGGAAATTGTCTGAGCTTAGCCTTATTAAGAGTTGTAGTGAATAGGTTAGTTCCCTGTGGAATCGACTCCGGACTTAAACCGGTTTATATTTGCAGCGACCGCTTTGTCCTTTTTAAAAGGCATAGTGTGTTATTTATTACGACTTAGAAGAATTGCTAAATTTTTAGTTTAGATCAATTTTCTGGGTATTATAACTATTTCCATTGAAATTCTCACGTTTGAACTCTCTTGTGACTCGGGTGTATGCCTAAAAACTCTTCGCGGACTGGTGAAATTTTCGAAGGACTCTTAAACCCCGAGAAAACATTCAGGGTATTAAACCTTGCCAAAAAGAAGAATAAAGAATCACAACAAAAACACCAACTCAAAATTGAAATGGATAACGTGGAAAACGTCGAGGCAAATAATCAGAACAACCGGGTTGATCTGAATAATGGAGTAGTGGCACCTCTTGTGCCAGAAGTTGCGCTTTATGATTGGGCACAACCAACTGCTGACAACCTAGCCACCACCATTGTTGTACCCCAGATACAAGAAGAGACATTCCAAACCACCAACAACATGTTGCATCTGTTGCAAAATAAGGGACTGTTCTCCGGGTCACACATTGAAGACCCACAACAACACTTGAAAAATTTCTTGTTAATTTGTGTGACCCAAAGGCAGCCGAATGTGACCCCGGAATCCATCAAGCTGTTATTGTTCCCGTTCTCCGTGACTGGAGAGGCTCAGACTTGGCTGAATTCGCTCCCAATAAATTCCATTGCCACTTGGGAGGAATTAGTCAATCAGTTCCTAAACAAGTTCTATCCTCCTAACAAGACTGCAAGGCAAATTGATGAAATATTGCAGTACAAGCAGAAACCTACTGAAACCTTGCAGGAAACAAGGGATGCTAGTGAAGTGTCCACACCATGGTATTCCAGACCAGATGCTTGGGCAGAGATTCTACATGGGTTTGACGGACAATTTGAAAGACAATGTAGACACTTCAGTTGGGGGTTCATTTCTAAGCAAGACATTCATAGAGTGCAAGATTCTTCTCGATAAGATGTCTCAAAATTCAGGCTGGATGACGAGAGGTACGACCCTGACACCAATAGTGAATTTTGTCCCTCTTGACCCAAACAATTCACATGTAGAGAACATAGCAACGCTCATGACTCAAATGAGTATACTGACAAAGAAGATTGACGAGATGGGCACAAAGCAAGTGCATGTCGTTGATACAATAAATGGAGGATTGTGTACGCCTTGCATTAATCAGTCTTATGTATGCTCATGGAGTAGAGAAAGTGATAACCAGGGCTTCAGAGAGGACATGAATTATGTCAATAATTTTGGGGGTCAGAGGCGAGGAGGACAACAATGGGGGCCATCACCAAACCAGCAGTACAGACTCAACATGCCACAACCTGGGGTATACGGCTGCAAAGCCATGTGGTGCCATATAAAAGGAAATCGGGCTATCAACAGCAGCACCATCAATAGTTGGCATATCAGCCACCTCATCAGCAGCAAGACAACAACATGGTAGAAATCAGGGGCTTGCTGCAGCAACTCATGGGGACAAATGTTAAGATGAAGGAAAAATTGGCAACACATGACTTAGTAATTAAAGGCATTGAAACTCAACTAGGACAGTTGTCCATGGCCTTGAACAACCATCCTTAAGAGACATTGTCGGCATACACAAATATTAACCCAAAGGAGCAAAATCCAAACCAGCTAATGGCAGTAAGTCTTCGAAATGTGAGAGATTTGGACAGAGAGCAAGAAGTTGCTCAATATAGAAGAGAGACTACGCCAGCCACTCCAGTTCCATTAAAAGCAGATGAATCAGCAGAACTCACGGAAGTGGTAATTGAACAGGCACAGGTTGAAAAGGGTAAGACAAAAGACAGTGAACAAGTCTCAGAACATGTGGTCCCTCTTTTTCCACAAGCTTCCAACAAAGAACAACCAGTAAGCAGTGGACAAAGAGTGAATTGGGAGTTATGCTTTTGTAAAAGCATTGTATGACTTGGTAGCCAGCATAAACTTGATGCCCCTAGCAATCTATACAAAACTAGGCATTGGCAGAGCTAGACGGACCTCGATGCTGCTGTAACTGGCTGATTGCACAGTTAAGAGACCGACAGGAATTCTTGATGATATGCTGGTGCAAGTGGAAAAAATTTTGTTTCCTGCAAACTTTGTTATTCTGGACTGCCAAATAGATGAGGAGATACCCATCATTTTGGGAAGGCCATTCTTAGCCACTGGGAGAGCGTTGATTGATTGTGATACTGGAGAACTAAAAATGAGGTTGAACAATGAAGAAGTAATATTCAACGTTCAACAATCCATGAGGAGACCCAGTGAATATGCAAACTGCTCACTAGTGGATGTTGTGGATGTGCTACTGCACGAAGAGGATGAGACCCTGAATGCTAAAGATCCATTGGAAGATCGCTTGAAAAATTTAGAAGAAATGGATGGTGAACGGTTGGCAGAGTGGGTAATGGCTCTCGAGGGTCAAGAATTCTGGAAAAGGGAACCTCAGCTCGAGCCTTTACATTTAGAAGAGAGAGTGTCAGTACCTGCAAAGCCATCAATAGAGTAACCACCACAGCTGGACTTGAAACCTCTTCCAACTCACCTCAGGTATGCTTTCCTGGGTCCCAATTCTTCTTTGACTGTTATTATATCATCTGTTTTGCTAGCTGCACAGGTAGAACAATTACTGTAGGTGTTGCAAGAATGCAAGAGTGCCATTGGATGGACCATGGCAAACATAAAGGGTATCAGCCCAGCCTTTTGCATGCACAAGATTCTTCTGGAAGAAAGTCACAAACCTTCCAGAGAACATTAAAGAAGGCTGAACCAAAATATGAAGGAAGTAGTAAAGGAAGAGGTGATCAAGTGGCTGGATGCGGGCATCATCTTTCCCATCTCTGACAGCAACTGGGTAAGTCATGTCCAGTGTGTACCGAAAAGGGTGGAATGGCAGTATGAAAAGAACGAGTTGATCTCAACCCGTACAGTCACCGGGTGGCGGATTTGCATGGACTATAGGAAACTAAACGCAGCCACTCGAAAGGACCAACTCCCCTTACCCTTCATTGACCAGATGTTGGACAGGTTAGCTTGGCGATCCTATTTTTGTTTCTTGGACGGATACTCGGGGTATAATCAGATCTCAATAGCCCCGGAAGATAGAGAGAAACGTACTTCACTTGTCCGTATGGCATCTTTGCCTTTCGGAGGATGCCCTTTGGACTTTTCAACGCACCGGCCATATTCCAACAGTGTATGTTGGCCATTTTCACTGACTTGGTCGAGGATTGTCTTCACAACCTAAAAAGAGTGCTCAAAAGATGTATGGAGACAAATCTAGTGCCGAATTGGGAAAAGTGCCATTTTATGGTAAAAGAAGGAATAGTATTGGGGCATAGAGTGCCCGAGAAGGGAATTGAAGTAGACCGTACAAAAGTTGATGTGATTGAGAAGATTCCAGAACCCACTTCGGTGAAGGCAGTAAGAAGTTTCCTTAGGCACGCCAGATTCTACAGGCGGTTCATTAAGGAATTTTTCTAAGATTTCTAAGCCCTTATGGAAGCTGCTCGAAAAAGACCAGCCCTTTGTATTTTCTGATGATTGTAGGTTAGCATTTGAGGAGCTGAAGAAGATATTAGTGAATGCACCCATCATTTTTGCACCCAACTGGGTGCAACCATTCGAGCTCATGTGCGATGCCAGTGATTATGCTATAGGAGCAGTTTTGGGGAAGCGCAAGGATAAGATGATGCACCTGATTTACTATGCAAGCAGGACGCTTAGTGGTGCACAACTGAAATACATTATCATGGAAAAGGAAATGCTTGTTGTAGTGTTTTCCATAGACAAATTCAGGTCGTACCTAATTGGCTAAAAAATTATTACTTATACTGACCATGCAGCAATCAAGTACTTGATAGAAAAGAAGGAGTCAAAGCCACGCTTGATTTGCTGGGTTCTGTTGCTACAAGAATTTGACTTGGAGATCCGTGACACAAAGGGGACGGACAATCAAGTGGCGGACCAACTCCCAAGGTTGGAAGGAGCAGAAATGAAGAGGGAGGTTGAAGATATCACCGAGACATTTCCGGATGAGCAGTTACTGGCTGTCACAATGGAGGAGGCACCTTGGTATGCTGATATTGCTAATTACTTAGCAAGTGGTATTGTACCTTACGACCACTCCTCAATTCAAAAGAAAAAGTTCTTCTATGACTGTTGTGTTTATTACTGGGATGAACCTTTACTGTTTAAGATATGTGTTGATCACATGATCCGTAGATGTATCCCTGAGCAAGATCAACCTTCTGTTTTGCAGTCTTGCCATGCTTCACCATATGGTGGACACTTTGGAGGAATCCGGACAGCAGCAAAGGTGTTGGAATTGGGATTGTATTGGCCGACACTGTTTAAGGATGCCCATGCTTGGGTTAAAAGTTGTGATGAATTCCAAAGGACAGGCAACATATCCTGCCGCCATGAGATGCTAATCATCACAATTCAAGAGGTGGAAGTGTTTGACATGTGGGGGATTGGCTTCATGGGGCCATTCGTCAGCTCATACGGTAATAAATATATATTGGTTGCAGTTGACTATGTTTCCAAGTGGGTTGAAGCAGTGTCTCTCCCAACTAATGATGCAAAAGGGGTGACAAGTTTTCTAAAGAAAAACATCTTCACACGTTTTGGCACCCCAAAAGGTATAATCAGTGATGGTGGCTCCCATTTCTGCAATAGAGCACTCGCCCGCCTGTTGGAGAAATATGGAGTTCGCCACAAGGTAGCCTCACCGTACCACCCACAAACAAGCGAATAGGTTGAAGTGTCCAATAGGGAGATTAAAAGTGTCCTTACTAAAACAGTAAATGCAAGAATGACTGATTGGGCGAAGAAGCTGGATGATGCATTGTGGGCATACCGCACAACCTTCAAAACTCCAATTAGCATGTCACCATACAAGTTGGTGTTTGGAAAGGCATGCCACCTTCCGGTAGAGCTTGAACATAAAGCATTGTTGACATTTCCACAACTGAATTTAGAGATGGAGACAGCGGGTACCAACAGAGTCACTAGGTTGCATGAGCTGGAGGAATTCAGGTTCCAGGCATTCGAGAATGCTAGATTATACAAAAAAAGGATGAAACTGATGCATGATAATCACATCTTGGATCGGAATTTCAGACCCAGAGATCTAGTGTTGCTATATAACTCATGATTGAGGTTATTTCTGGGCAAGTTGAAGTCCCGATGGTCAGGACCATTCATAGTGGTGAAAATGTTCTCAAGTGGAGTCGTGGAGATTGAATCAGAAGATGGGACAAACAAGTTCACGGTGAATGGGCATAGGTTGAAACATTACCTTGGAATGGCCAAAGAAAAAGGGGACAGAGTGGTAATAACTTTGGAAGAGCCCCAAGACACAAATGAAGAGTGATGATTCGATTCTGCGTCGTGCCGCGATTTTAAATCAGGCGTTGCATGGCAGGAAACCCATTGGGAATGTTGTAATCATCGTGCGACGACGTTAATTAAGGCGCTTGTTGGGAGGCAACCCAATTCATAGCTAAATTTTAGTGTAGTTAGGCTTTTTTTTCTTATTTGTAAGTACTAACAAGTTTGCAGGTGCGTATGGGCGAAGCGAGCAGTGTTTAAGCGACACGGTAAGCTGGGATAAAGCCGGGGTCGACCAAGACTTAGGCTGGCGAAGCCTGGCTAAAGCCAGGGTCAACCAAGCCTTAGGCTGGCGACGCCTGGCTAACGCTAGGTTCAATCCAGCTTTAGGCTGGCAACGCCCACCTAATGCCAGGGTCGACTAATCCTTAGACCGGCGACGTCTGGCCAATGCCAGATGAGTAATTGCGGCCCTTTTAAGTGTTTTTCTCCTCATTTGGTCGAAATAAGCCTCACAAAAACACTCTCACACACTAAAAACCATCCAAAGCAAACCCTACCCACACTCACACCAAAATCACATCAACACAAACACATTGCACAAATCATCATCTGGATTCTATCTCACCCACACATAATTTCCATCACATTATCATCCACATTGAGGTCAAGCCTAATCTTGCTAGTTTTTCACACTCATCCGACTTCTCAAGCATCCTACTCCTCACAAAGCTTCAAATGTATGATTCTATCTCTTCCCTTTGTAATTTCGAATTGGGTATAGGTAATGAGAGATGGTTGTTCTTCATTAATGGTTGTTCTTCATAGGTGTGTGTCATTCATGGTAATATAGTTTTTGTGTGCCCCAATCCCCTAAAACCCTTAGGAATGGTGCTGAAATTATGAAAATATGTGGTAACATGGAACCCCAAGCCGATTTGGGAGGATGAGGCATTCCCTCAATTCCGAAGGAAATCGCATGGCACTACTGCTTGTCAAGTCTTTGATGTAATTCCTCAATGGCATTCTGAGTCCATGTTGGAGCCCGAGTCTCCAGGATGAAACACTAGTGTCATGTAATCATGCACCACATTAAAGATTTAAGTGTGGGGTGGCTCATGGGAAGACCATGTGAGTGCGGTTATGATCCAAATGTTAAGATAAATCCGAGGTGAAGTCTGAGTAACCTCGGCAAAGTGGAAAATATTATGTGTGTAGTGTGTAATGTGACATTATCTAACTAATGCTCTTTCCTGTAGGAAAAGAATGCCTCCCAGAAAAGCATCAGGAAAAGGAAAGTCCACTACCATGGCACAAGCTAAGGCCAAAGCGACCCCTCCCCCACCTCTTATGAAAAGAAAATGGGGAGAAGCCACTTCTAGCATGACTGATGACGAATCGGTGGCAGCTGTGGCTGCCATGAGACAACAGCACCAAGGCTGACAGGAGTTTGGCATAAAAGTATCCCTTCGCATACAAGGGATTGGTATAAGCACTCACGCCCAAGCATGTCCATCCAGAGGGAGCTATTCAGGAACGCAGTGTGAGAGCAAAATATCCAGCGATTTGGAAAAGCATTCATGAGCTGGGGTTAGGCTACATGTTTAAGAACACATGGGATATCAACCTCAACTTAGTCAGGGAGTTATATGTGAGGTTTGACCAAAAGACATGAGTCGTTGGTGCCAATCCGTGGGCGCTTGATAGATTTTTCGGCCAAGGCCATATGTGATTTTCTAGGTGCTCCAAATGTCCATGTGGATTCATTAGAGCAATTCATCCGTAGGCCTACATATAGAGAATTGAGGCACACGCTTTGTGGGGTCGACTCTACTACTGCATGGATTCAGGACAAGGTCACTAATCTCCGCAAGAGGTTCCCTAAAAAGAAGATGAAAGCGGAGTCTCAGGTAAGGCTTAAGTTGATAAATGCACGGATCCTACCGTGCAACCATGACACCTTGATAATCCGTGAGAGAATTTGTGTACTGTATTTCCTTATAACTGGGCAGAGGGTAAATGTGGGTCATCTGATCCGCTATCAAATGGCGTCAGTGAGAACAAGTAAAAAACTTGATAGAATGTCATTCCCTAATTTCTTGACTCGGTTCCTACAACATAAGGAGGTTGAGGTAGAGCATGATTTTGACCATATTACTGATCAGCTCATTCGATAAACTAACATCACAAACCTTCAGATGAAAGATGAGGCTGGTACACCTTCCTTGACTGGTACTGTGCGCAATGCGCGGGATGACAATTTCATGGCCCATCTTTATGGGATGATGGATTTGCAATTGCGTATAAGGGGTCGCCCGACTACAGTTGATAAGAGGAATGAATTGGAGCATCGATACCCGCTTAATGCCCATGCTCAGCAGATGATTGGTGTAGGAGAGGGATACAGCCGGATGACGAGGATATCAACACACCAGAGCAGTCTGATGCGGAGTCGATGCATTCGGATGATGAGGATGATAGATAAGACGAACATGATGAAGAATGGAGAGCGTCAGAGGATGATGACGCTGTTTGATTAGGGAGTTTCTTGCACCCTGCAATAATTTAATGATATAAATAACATACTGGTCGCTCGGCTCATATAAAAATGCTTTCCCAATGACCCGGAATGTATAAGTAGTCACAAGCTTCTAACAACTAGTGTAGCTCTAAACAAGTCTAGAAAATACATAGGAACAACTCTAAACGATACAATAGAAGGGGACTCGGAGGATTATGCGGACGCGACAGAAATACATTGCAGTCTCCTAGAATCAGCAACAACAACTATCCACGAGGTTGATAGCTCGTACCTGGATCTGCACATGAAAACATGTGCAGGAAAGGCATGAGTACACAATTTGGTACACAGTAAGTGCCAAGCCTAACCCCAGTCAAGTAGTGAGGAGGTCAGATTAAGGCTCTAGTGGATTTATATATAAATCAATTTAAACACAGTACAAAAGATAATTAATGTCTACAATAAGCAGTTTAAGAAAATAATCTAATGTTTTACGGTAAAGAGAGTCCTCGGCTCAACACAATGCATCACAAGGTGGAATCTCCCGGTATACCGTCCCGTAGATCCAAATGATTATGCAGTACAGGGGGATCTCCCGGAATACGTTCGTAGTTGATGTGTGGGTATAAACAAGTCTGGAAAATACATAGGAACAACTCTAAACAATACAATAGAAAGGGACTTGGAGGATTATGCGGATGCAGCAAAAATACCTTGCAGTCTCCTAGAATCAGCAACAACAACTATCCACGAAGCTGATAGCTCGTATCTGGATCTGCACATGAAAACATGTGCACGAAAGGGCATGAGTACACCACATTTGGTACACAGTAAGTGCCAAGCCTAACCCCAGTCAAGTAGTGAGGAGGTCAGGTTAAGGCTCTAGTGGATTTCTATATAAATAAATTTAAACACAGTATAAAAGATAATTAATGTCTACATTAAGCAGTTTAAGAAAATAATCTAAAGTTTCATGGTAAAGAGAGTCATCGGCTCAACACAATGTATGACAAGGTGGAATCTCCCGGTATACCGTCCCGTAGTTCCAAATGATTATGCAGTACAGGGGGATCTCCCGGAATACGTCCGTAGTTGATGTGTAGCTCTAAACAAGTCTTGAAAATACATAGGAACAACTCTAAACGATACAATAGAAGGGGTGTCAGAGGATTATGCGGACGCGGCAGAAATACCTTGTAGTCTCCTAGAATCAGCAACAACAACTATCCATGAGGCTGATAGCTCGTACCTGGATCTGCACACGAAAACATGTGCAGGAAAGGCATGAGCACACCACATTTTGTACACAGTAAGTGCCAAGCCTAACCCCAGTCAAGTAGTGAGGAGGTCAGGTTAAGGCTCTAGTGGATTTCTATATAAATCAATTTAAACACAGTACAAAAGATAATTAATGTCTACAGTAAGCAATTTAAGAAAATAATCTAAAGTTTTACGGTAAAGAGAGTCCTCGTCTCAACACAATGTATCACAAGGTGGAATCTCCCGATATACCATCCCGTAGTTCCAAATGATTATGCAGTACAGGAGGATCTCCCGGAATACGTTCATAGTTGATGTGTAGCTCTAAAAAAGTCTGGAAAATACATAGGAACAACTCTAAACGATACAATAGAAGGGGACTCGGAGGATTATGTGGACGCGGCAGAAATACCTTTCAATCTCCTAGAATCAGCAACAACAACTATCCACGATGCTGATAGCTCATATATGGATCTGCACACGAAAACATGTGCAGGAAAGGGCATGAGTACACCACATTTGGTACACAGTAAGTGCCAAGCCTAACGCCAGTCAAGTAGTGAGGAGGTCAGGTTAAGGCTCTAGTGGATTTCTATATAAATCAATTTAAACACAGTACGAAAGATAATCAATGTCTACAGTAAGCAGTTTAAGAAAATAATCTAAAGTTTTATGGTAAAGAGAGTCCTCAGCTCAACACAATGTATCACAAGGTGGAATCTCCCGGTATACCGTCCCGTAGTTCCAAATGATTATGCAGTACAGGGGGATCTCCTGGAATACGTTCATAGTTGATGTGTAGCTCTAAACAAGTCTAGAAAATACATAGGAACAACTCTAAACGATACAATAGAATGGGACTCGGAGGATTATGCGGACGTGGCAGATATACCTTGCAGTCTCCTAGAATCAACAACAACAACTATCCACGAGGCTGATAGCTCGTACCTGGATCTGCACACGAAAATATGTGCAGGAAAGGGAATGAGTACACCACATTTGGTACACAATAAGTGCCAAGCCTAACCCCAGTCAAGTAGTGAGGAGGTCAGGTTAAGGCTCTAGTGGATTTCTATATAAATCAATTTAAACACAGTACAAAAGATAAAGAGAGCCCTCGGCTCAACACAATTTATCACAAGGTGGAATCTTTCGGGATACCGTCCCTAAGTTCCAAATGATTATGCAGTACAGGGGGATCTCCCGGAATACGTCTGTAGTCCCAATTTAAATATGTAGTACAGGGGAATCTCCCGGAATACGTCTGTAGTCCCAATTTAAATATGTGATGCAGGATGAATTCCTGGAATACCATCAATTTATATAGTTCATCTAATCACAAGTAAGAAAAATAGTAACCTAACTAAGCATGGCGCACAGAGTATCAAGTAGACAATTAGACACATAAGCATGCCTTTCTATCTAAACTAAACAGTTTAACATGTTAAAGCAATATAATAGGAGAAAGACAATTTTATAAATTTTCGAAGGAAAAATTAGATTTTTGAAATAATGGCCCGTGTCCGTACTCGTCACTTCACATACACGGCACCCACATAATAATAAATGTCAAAACAACCTAAGGGGAAGTCCCCAACAAAGAGTTAGGCAAGCCACTTACCTCGACTGCTCAATCAACTCGAAATCACGTTCTTGCCACGAGTATCCAACTCCGAATGGCCCGAATCTATTCAAATAAATTACATAATGTAAATATCACTACAAGCAACTAGTTCGACTAATAAATTTGTAGCTTAAGCACGAAATTATGAAAATTGTCAAAAAGGTTCCCCGGGCCCATGTCTCGGAATCGGGTAAAAATCACAAATTCCGAACACCCATTCGCTCACGAGTCTAACCATACAAAATTTACTCAAATCCGATACCAAAATCTCGATCAAAATCCAAAAATTTGGCCTAGGAACTTTTCCAAATTTTCACCCCAAATTTCGAAAATAGATGATAAAATTAAGCATAGATTAGCGGAAAATAGTCAAAACCGAGTAAGAATCACTTACCCCAAACACCCAAGTGAAAATCCCTCCAAGAATCGCCTAATCCCGAGCTCTCAACTTCAATTTGTGAAAAGTGACTTAACCCTCATTTTTTGGTGTTTAAAAATCTGCCCAGATGTGCCTCCACTGCGATCGTGGAAGCCCAAACGCGATCGCGAAGAACAAAAACACGCGCCTCAATTTTACACTACGCGAACACTTGAACACCTACGCGAACGCGATGCCTTACTCCCCTGAGACCTACGCGATCGCAGTTGACCTCATGCGACCACGTAGAGTAACGCTCTAATCCACTGCTGCCTCACTCCTTCTACGCGAACGCGGCCTAGCCCACGCGAACGCGATGACCAAGCTGCCTACACTACGTGATCGTGTCCCATTCTATGCGACCAAAATACATTAATCTGACTGGCCTCAAACTTACTCTATGCGATCGCGTACTCCCTCACGCGATCACCATGAATAAAATCTGGTTGCACTCACACCAGCAAAACAACAATCACCACAAGTCCAAAAATGACCCGTTGAGCATTGGAAACACCCTCGAGGCACCCGGGACCTCAACCAAACCTACCAACCAGTGACCTAACATCATTCGAACTTAGTCGAGCCTTCAAACGACATCACATAACACCAAAAATACGAATTACACATGAATTCAAGCCTAAGAACATAGTATATTTCAAAAATCCACGATTCATGACGAAACACGTCAAAACTAGTCCAAATGACCTCAAATTTGACACACAAGTCACAAATGACACTACGGGCCTACAACCACTTCCGGAATTCTATTTCGATACCGATATCAAAATTTCACCTATCGGCCGAAATCGCCGAATTTCTAACTTTCACCAATTCAAACCTAAATCTACTACAAACCTCAAAAACACACTCCGGATGCGCTCCTAACCCCAAAATCACTCAACGGAACTAAAAGAGTCGACGGATTTGCATTCCGGATCCGTCTTCACACAATAACAATTACGATCCGATTTCTAAGGCTTAAACCCATAATAAGGGGCTATGTGTCCCAAAACTCTCCGAATCCATAACTAGACATTCCGGCAAGTCCCAATAACAGAAACAAACGTGGGGAAAGCAGTTACTAGGGTTTGGGGACTCAAACTCTCAAAACGACCAGCCAGGTCGTTACATTCAGAAAGAGGCAAAAGGGTGAAGGTAGTTGAACAGATCCCGATGGAATACGTCTTAACACTATCGATCCCTACCTTGAAAAAATATGCTAGGTTGCTACACTGACTTGGTTGATGAAAAGTAGTATGGTGTTCTGCGTCCCTTGTAAAATAAGCCTATCAACATACACACTGATCTCAAAGTTGCAGAGCACATTTTGAGGGTGAGACGTATTCTACAAAGCCTGAAGGTATGCAAATTTGGGGCGAAAAACTACAATGGGTTCCCCTTTACTCAAAATAGTGTGATTACGAAGTACTACGTCAGTGGCATGGGCTTGTTGTGCCACAATAATTGTCTGCAACCTTCCAAACAAACACACACAAAGATGAACCGGAAGTGATTCGACATTTGATGAAGGAGATTCTAGAGATAGAAAAGGAACTAGTTGTTCATCATGCAATGGATGATCTTAAATTCCTGGGAGGAATGGAGGATCAGTACTGGTATTTGTTAGAAAATGATAAATTGCATAGAGACAAGGATTATCCTGTTTTCCCAACAGTTGTCGAGTGGGAGGGACTACCTAAGTTTTTACCACATATGTTGGATGTTGGAGTCCCATATTGTTGTAGAAATCAAGCAAGTGGTCTTGTTGATGATACCGATAAAATACGAGAAATGTGTGTGAATTGGGGCCTAGATGACGATGCCCTCGGTCCCGATAGGTGCGTATACGATGTTGACGAAGAAGATGAAGACAGTGACATTGAAATTGTGCCAGACATCGATGATAATGGTGAATGACAATTGTTTTTTTAAATGGGTTTATGTTAGATTGTTGTACTGAAGTATTAATGCTAAATATCTATAAGACTTAATTGCAATGGAAACATAATTTTATTTCATACATTCTTCAAGATAAAAAAGTACATACACTTATTACAACAAATTACGGAAACAAAACACTACGTGTATACTTGATAATTGAGCACATTAGATGAACTTCCACTAGGAGCTGAATTACCACCGCCACCCAAACCAGCTAAAGGACATTTATGATGGGCGTGTCCTGTTTGCAAGCATATGCCATATTTGCGCACATAAACGGTATCACCAACATCGATTTGGTTCTGTATATGCGTTCTTTTTTGCACTTGTTGTTGACGTACATACTCCTTGTTACACACCATTTTAAATGGTTCTGGCCGCCAATAATGCTCAGTACCCATCGGCTGCAACTACCCACTATAGGTGTTTAAGTATGTAGCAACACTATATTCTTTATCAATGTAGTTAGTTTCCCCTAAACTTGTATTTTGAAAGCACTTGATGGCAACGCAGAACGACATGTGGTAGATGGGCCATTTCCCACAAAATCATAACCTTCTGGCTTCATTTACGATGTGTGTATTATTCTCTCGGTGTTGATGGATAGCGGTGCGAACTTAAAAAATATTTCACTCGTTGCAATATTGTAAATATCGATGCCAATGTGCTAGCCGCCTGTATTTCTCAAATCTTTTCATTGGTATCAGCATAAATTCAACACCTCTACATCAATGACGGTGCACCTCTAGCCCTTTCAACAAACCTCTCATCCATCTTCTTGAATGACATCCGCACCATGGCAGTGACAAGATATCCACGTGCAGAATACAATAACCCATTGAAAGACTCTGACACATTTTTAGTTAGAATTCCCCATCTTTTTCCACCATCTACATGAAAAGTCCACTTTTCAAGATCATTTCGCATCAACCAACGATAGGCTCCCTCGTCTTCTTGCCTGATAGATTCCATGCGCCTCCTGAATTTACACTCTTGGTGATCTATTGCAGCCATCCACATTAAATCATGCTAATACTTGTTAGGATATGCCTTCTGGAAATTGGCCTTCAGGTGCCTCACACAGTAACGGTGGTAGGCATACGGTTCCTTCCATGCACGCAAATTCTGTACAGAACTTAAAATACCACCATGCCGATCATATTAGACAAATACCTGAACGTTGTTTGATAACGTGCTCTTTCAAGTGGTTCAAAAATAGTGTCCATATCTCTTGGCTTTCATTGGCACAAATAGCAAAAGCTAAGGGAAATATAATTCCATTAGCATCGACTGCAACGTCGATCAAAAACTTAATATCATACTTTCCATAGACATGAGTGATGTCTATGGATATTATCGATCGGCAATGCAGAAAACCATCAATTGATGGTTTAAATGCCCAGAACACATATTTGAATATATGTTTTGGTATTTGATAGTAGGCTATATAGACGCTATTTACACTTTTAATAAATCATACTCTAGTGTTGTTTTAAGTGCCAAAATAATAACAAAATGCTCTAAATAGTGTTTTTATGCTTTGCAGGCAATAATCCATGTTCGGAAGATACTTTGGAGCGTTTTGGAGTAAATTGAAGGAGTATAAGGCCAATCAAGAAGAACTCGAGTGAAAAGAAGCAAGACAAAGGCAAAGAGGACTGGAGTGGAGCCCACCCCGACCGCGACCGCGGTCGACCGTGGCTTGAACGCGGTGGGCAAAGCAATGCAAGGCAGAATTCATGCTAACCACCGCGGTCGCGCCGCGTGTTGCCGCGGCCGCGGTCGATCTGGAAAAAGCCCAGAAAGTACAGGGACTTATGTGCAAAAATGGGAGAAATTAGCCTAACCCTGTTTAAACCTTATAAACTCGTCCAAGAAAGTTGAGGCTTGTTTTTAGATTGATTATGGAGGCAAGAACAAGTGTGAGAAGATCAAGCTACAATTAGATTTTTTCTATTCTCCATCTTTTGCCATTATTTTGGGAATTATGGATTATTTTATGCTTTCTTTGTGTTTTAGCATGAGTAGCTAAACAATTCGTCTAGGGTTGATGGAACCAATTGTTAGATGAAGTTTTGACTCAATATTGTTATAATTGATCGGGGTTTAATCTAAGATTGTTCAACTATGCTTTGTATGGTGATTAATTTAATGGGCCCTTGATTAATCGTGTCTAATTGCTTGGTATTGCTTGAGAAAGAACACCAGGTTAGATTGTTGTTGAACAAAACCACTTTTGGGTAATTGAAGAGAATCATTACTTGAATTTAAAAGTGGGGTTAGAGATAACGAAACTTTGGTGGGATAAATTAGAGATGCATAAGTTATCAACTAGAGTAGTTCGAGAGAATGCTCTAGTAAATTATTGTAGTTGATCGAGAGATAATTACAATAACCCATAGCTCATAATCCTCATAGAGTAACACGGTGAGAATAAAGCAAAAGAGTCAGAATTAGTTTAGCAATTGGGGAAATCACTACCCTAGATCTTTCTACCATTGATTTATCTTTAATATTAAATATTATTAGTTTTAATATCAATCCTTTTAGTTAATAAACCCAAACAATTATTGATAAAAATACTGCACCCGAAAAAGTGTCTGAGCTTACATTAGCATCACTGAGATTTGTAATAAGTAGGTTAGTGCCCTGAGGATTCGACTCCGGGCTTTAAACCAGATTATATTTGCAATGACTGCTTTGTCTTTTATAAGGCACAGTTGGGCGTGATCAAATTTTGGCGTTGTTGCTGGGGAACTAACGGTGTTATTTGTTACAACTTAGAAGTATCGCTAGAATTATTAGTTTAGCTCAATTTTCTACGGTGCTAAATAATTTTTCATTGAAATTCTCACGTTTGAATTCTTGTGTGAAGCAGGTGTATGCCTAGAAACTCTTCGAGGACTGGTGAACTTCTTGAAGGACTCTCAGACCAAGAGAAAACATTCTGAGCATTAAACCGTTCTAACAAGAAGGACAAAAACTTGCCGCAACTTGAAATGGAAAACGTGGATAACGTCAACGCAAACAACCGGGTACCTCTTGTAACAAACGATGGAGGGGTGGCACCTCTTGTGCCAGAAGCTGTACTCTATGATTTGGCACAGCCAACATTTGACAACCTGGCCACCGCCATTGTTGTACCCCAAAACAAGCAGAGACATTTCAGATCACTAATAATATGCTGCATCTTCTGCAGAATAAGGGATTTTTCTCCGTGTCACACATTGAAGATCCTCAACAACACCTGAAAAATTTTCTGTCAATTTTTGTGTCCCAAAGGCAGCAAAATGTGACCCCGAAAGCCATCAAGCTGCTACTGTTCCCTTTCTCAGTGACTGGGGAAGCTCAGATTTGGCTAAATTTACTCCCAATAAACTCCATTGCCACAAGGGAGGAATTAGTCAAGTAGTTCCTGAATAAGTTCTACCCTCCCAACAAGACTGCAAGACAGATTGACGAGATATTGCAGTACAAGCAGAAGCCCACTGAGACATTGCAGGAAACTTGGGAAAGATTCAAAGGGATGCTAGTGAAGTGTCCTCACCATGGTGTTCCAAACTAGATGCTCGGCCAGAGATTCTACATGGGGCTAGCGGACAATTTGAAAGCAAATGTGGACGCTTCGGCTAGGCCTGCTTTTCTGAGCAAGGCATTTACTGAGTGCAAAGTCCTTCTTGACAAGATGGCTCAGAATTCAGGATGGATGATGAGAGGTACGACCCTGATACCAATAGTGCATGCAGTTCCTCTTGACCCAAATAATTCACATGCGGAGAACATAGCCACACTCATGACTCAGATGAGTATACTGACGAAGAATATTGACGAGATGGGTACAAAACAATTGCATATCATTGATACAACAAATGGAGGACTGTGTACCCCTTGCATCAATCAATCTTATGTGTGTTCATGGAGTGGAGAAGGTGATAACCAGGGTCCCAGAGAAGATATGAATTATGTTTTTGTGGGTCAGAGACAAGGAGGACAACAGTGGGGGCCAACACCCAACCAGCAGTATAGACCTAACATACCACAACCTGGAGGTGTATGGCCACAAGGCCAAGTGGTTCCATATCAGAGACAACAGGGCTATCAGTAGCAACACCAGCAACAAATGACATACCAACCACCTCATCAGTAGCAATATAACAACATGGTGGACATCAAGGGTATGCTGTAGTAACTCATTGGCACAAATGGTAAGATGCAGGAAAAGTTGGCAGCACACGATTCAACAATAAAGGGGATTGAAACTCAACTAGGGCAGATGTCCATGGCCTTAAGTAACCGCCCTCAGGGAGCATTGCCGGCCGACACAAACATCAACCCAAAGGAGCAAAACCCGAATCAGCCGATGGCAGTCAGTCTCTGGAATGGGAGAGATTTAGACAGGGAGCAAGAGGTTGCCCAAACTAGAAGAGAGTCTATGCTAGCCACTCTAGTTCCCGTCGAGATAGATGAATCAGCAGAACTCACTGAAGTGGTGGTTGAACAAGCCCAGATTGAAGAGGGTAAAGCCAAAGAAAGTGAAAAGGTTGCAGAACAAGTGGCTCCTCTTGTGCCAAAAAATTCTAACAAAGAACAGCCAGCAAGCAGTGGACAAAAAGTGATGCCTGCACCATTCCCACAGAGATTGGCAAAACAAAAGAAAGATGATCAATACAAGAAATTTATGGAGATGCTTGGCAGATTCAATTGAATATTTCTTTGATGGATGCCTTGAGGGAAATTCCAGGCTATGCAAAGATGATGAAAAACCTGAGGTCGCGGAAATTTGATTTTCAGGACCTATCCACAGTGACTCTGACATAGACATCCAGTGCAGTAGTGACTCGACCCATGGCTCAAAAGATGTCTGATTCAGGTAGTTTCACCATTATGTGCACCATTGGAAGTTATGCTTTTGAAAAAGCATTGTGTGACTTAGGATCCATCATAAATTTGATGTCTTTGGCAATCTACACAAAGTTGGGCATTGGCAGAGCTAGGCCGACTTCTATGGTGTTGCAATTGGCTGGCCGCACAGTTAAAAGACCGACAGGGATTCTTGATGATGTATTGTTGCAAGTGGGGAAGTTTGTATTCCCTGCTGACTTTGTCATTCTAGACTGCCAAGTCGACGATGAGATTCCCATCATTTTGGGAAGACCATTTTTAGCCACTGGGAGAGCACTAATTGATTGTGAGACTGTGGAATTAAAAATGAGGTTGAACGATGAAGAAGTGATATTCAACGTCCAACAATCCATGAGGAGACCCAGTAAATATGCAAATTGCTCCCTAGTGGAGGCGGTGGATGTGATCCTATATGATGAAGATGAGACCCTTAATGACAAATATCCATTGGGACCTTGTTTGACAAATTTAGAGGAAATGGAGGGCGAAGGGTTGGAAGAGTGGATTATGGCACTCGAAGGCCAAGGACTTTGGAAGAGAGAACTCCGATTTGAACCCCTCTATTCAGAAGAAAGAGCCTCACCACCTGCAAAACCATCAGTTGAGACACTACCACAATTAGAGCTGAAGCCACTTCCAGCCCACCTTAGGTATGCCTTCTTGGGTCCCAACTCTACTTTACCTGTTATCATATAATTTGGTTTGCTAGCTGTGCAGGTTGACCAATTACTGAAAGTGTTGTAAGAGTGCAAAACTGCCATTGGTTGGACCATGGCAGACATAAAAGGTATCAACATGGCCTTCTGCATGCACAAGATTCTTCTAGAAGAAGGGCACAAACCATCTAGGTAACATCAACGAAGGCTGAACACGAACATGAAAGAGGTAGTGAAAAAGGAGGTGATTAAGTGGCTGGACGCATCATCTTTACCATCTCTAACAGCAATTGGGTGAGCCCCATTCAGTGTGTACCAAAAAAGGGCCGAATGATTGTTGTACAAAATGAGAATAACGAGTTGATCTCAACTCGTACAGTCACCGGGTGGCGGATCTGCATAGATTATAGGAAACTAAATGCAGCCACCCGAAAGGACCATTTCCTCTGGACATTCATTGACCAGATATTGGACAGATTAGCTGGGCGATCCCACTTTTGTTTCTTGGACGGATACTTGGGGTACAATAAAATCTCAATAGGCCCAGAAGATAGAGAAAAAACGTCTTTTACATGTCCGTATCGCATCTTTGCTTTTCGGAGAATGCCCTTTGAGCTTTGCAATGCACCGGCCACATTCCAGCGGTACACGTTAGCCATCTTTACCGACATGGTCGAAGACATTATGGAAGTGTTTATGGATGATTTCTCCATGGTAGGAGATTCATTCGAAGATTGTCTCCATAACCTCAAAAGGGTGCTCCAACGATGTGTGGAAAGAAATCTGGTGCGAAATTGGGAGAAGTGCTATTTTATGGTACAAGAAGGAATAGTGCTGGGACATAGAGTGTCCAAAAAGGGGACTCAAGTAGACTATGCGAAATTTGACGTGATTGAGAAGCTACCACCACCTACTTCAGTGAAAGCAGTGAGGAGTTTCCTTGGGCACGCCGGATTCTACAGGCGGTTCATCAAGGATTTTTCAAAAATTGCTAACCCTTTATGTAAGCTGCTTGAAAAAGACCAACACTTTGTGTTTTCTGATGTTTGCAGGTTGGCATTTGAGGAGCTGAAAAAGAGACTGGTGACCGCACCCATCATTGTTGCACCCGACTGGGAGAAACCATTTGAACTGATGTGCGATGCCAGTGATTATGCGATAGGAGCGGTCTTGGGGTAGTGCAAGGAGAAAATTATGCACCCTATCTATTATGCAAGTAGGACGCTTAGTGGTGCACAGTTAAACTACACGGTTACTGAAAAGGAAATGCTCGCTTTAGTGTTTTCCTTCGACAAATTCAGGTCATATTTGATTGGCTCAAAAGTTATTGTTTATAATGACCATACATCCATTAGGTACTTGATATTACAGGAGTCAAAACCCCACCTGATTCGCTGGGTTCTGTTGCTGCAAGATTTTGACCTGGAAATTCGTGACCGAAAAGGAACAGACAACCAAGTGGCAGACCACCTCTCAAGGTTGGAAGGGGCAGAAAAGAGAACAGAGGTTGGAGATATCATCGAGACCTTCCCATATGAGCAATTACTGACACTGACAATGGAGGAGCCACCATGGTATGCTGATATTACTAACTACCTGGCATGTGGTATAGTACCGCATGATTTCTCCTCGAGTCAAAAGAAAAAGTTTTTTCGGGATTGTCGTGATTATTATTGGGATGAGCCTTTATTGTTCAAAATATGGGTTGATAACATGATCCGGCGGTGTATCCCCGAGAAAGATCAACCCTCTGTTTGCAGGCCTGTCATGCTTCGCCATATGGGGGACACTTTGGAGGAGTCCGAACAACAGCAAAGGTACTCGAATCAGGACTATACTAGCCTACATTGTTCAAGGATGATCATACCTGGATAAAAATCTGCGATGAATGTCACTGACGGGCAACATATCTCGTCGTCATGAGATGCCAATGACCACAATCCAAGAGGTGGAAGTATTTGACATGTGGGGAATCGACTTCATGGGGCCATTTGTCAGCTCTTATGGTAACAAGTATATACTAGTGGTCATTGACTATGTCTCGAAGTTGGTCGCAGAAGTTGCTCTCCCAACCAATGATGCAAAGGGGGTGACCAATTTCCTAAAGAAAAACATCGTCACCCATTTTGTCACCCCCCGGGCTATAATCAGCGATGGTGGATCTCTCTTCTGCAATAGAGCGTTTGCACGCTTGTTGGAGAAGTATGGTGTTCGCCACAAGGTAGCCTCACCATACCACCCACAAAAAAGCGGGCAGGTTAAAGTGTCCAACAGGGAAATCAAAAGTTTCCTCTCAAAAATGGTGAATGCAACAAGAACGGATTGGGCCATGAAGTTGGACGCTGCATTGTGAGCATATCGCACAGCCTTCAAAACCCCAATTGGTATGTCACTTTAAAAGTTGGTATTTGGTAAAGCATGCCACCTTCCGGTTGAGCTCGAACATAAAGAACTGTAGGCACTGAGGCAGTTGAACTTGGACATGGAAACAGCGGGCACCAACAGAGTTAATGGGCTGCATGAGCTTGAGGAATTCCGGTTCCACGTATTCGAGAGCGCTCTATTGTATAAAGAAAGGATGAAATTGATGCATGACAAGCACATCTTGGATCGAAACTTTAAACCCGAAGAATTAGTGCTACTGTAAAACTCAAGATTAAGATTGTTCCCAGGTAAGTTAAAGTCTCGATGGTCAGGTCCGTTCAAAGTAGTGCAAATATTCCCAAGTGGAGCTGTAGAGATCGAATCAGAAGATGGGACGAACAAATTCACAGTGAATGGACAGAGGTTGAAACAGTACCTTGGTATGAGTGAAGAAAAAGGGGACAGTATGGTGATAACTCTCGAGGAGCCCCAATACACAAATGAGGAGTGAGGGCAAGAGTTTGCGCGGTGCCGCGACGTTAACCTAGGCGCTTCATGGGAGGCAACCCATGATTTTCTGTTGTTTTCTATTTTGTATTGTTGTTGTAATTGATGTAGATGTTACTAATCCGTTTACTAGTGTACAGGGCAACAGGAGTGCATATTGGAGAAGACAGATTCATGTCATAACTCCGGTAAGGTAATCTAAAAAAAAAACAAAATCAGTTTACCGTCACTGTGGCCACGGTCGACTGTGGTAGGAAGCACCCTATCTGGCTTGGCTCACTGCGGCCGCGGTGCGACCACGGTGAGTCAAGCGTCTTCTGTTTCCCAACCCCCCCCCCTATTCACCACAGCCGCGGTCGACCGCGGCGAACCCCAGCACGCCCAGGTAACCCCTTCCCACCTCCCTCTTCTTCCCCAACGATTCCCTCCCCCTTTCCCTCATTCTCCTACCTCAAACTCACCACTCTTTTCCCTCATCTCCACCACCCCCAACCACTTGGTTTCTCTCTCTTCTTCTCTTCAAGTAAGTCTACTAAATCCCCTCTCTCTTAATTTCCTTTTTCGTTTGTGTTCTTTTATTTTGTATAATGTATATGTTAATGGTAGATCTCCACCATATCTAGGTAAAAATAATTATTTTTCTTTTGTAAATTAACTTAGCATGGCTTGGTGGTAAGATTTGGTGTTGTTGGGTGAATATCATGTTAGTGGGTTGATGATTAGTTGAAGATTTTGGTTGCCATTGGGAAGGGTTTGTACCACTATTGGCTAACATATGCATATCTAGATCTCTGCACACCATGTGTTTGAAAAATTGCCACATTGAGTTAAAAATTGGTAATGTGACCATCGTGGTGGTGAAGTCTGAGTAACCACCTGGTGGTCATACAAATTGAACCCTCTCTGACAATAAACCTTGTTGTGTCAGGTACCATGTCTCAATCCAGGAAATGCAGAACCCAGGCTAGTACTAGCCAGTTTGACTCTACTCGGTTTGTCTCAAAGGCTGCTGAGGAAATATTTGAAGCAAAGGCAGTCCAGAAGATGGTGCATGAAGTACCAATTGACAGGGCCACCCTGCAGAGTGAATTCCCAGAGATGTTCCATGAATTGAGGAGATGCCTACATCTTCTTTGAGGAACCAGAGGAGGCGAATATTGTGATGGTCCGAGAATTCTATGCAAATTTCCTGGAACATGCCAACCGGGTGGTCACAGTAAAAAGAACATGGGTAAATGCTTCTCTTGAAGCAATACGCTGAGCATATCGGCTACCGGTATTCTCAGGAGTAGAGGATTACTACCAAACCTACCAGACACCACCTGTCACTTGGAACCTCATTGTTTGGTCAATCTATTTGAGAGGGGAGACAATATGGATAAAATATGGCATCACTCTGAACTCCCAGTCTCTCACTTGGGAAGCTAAATGCTGGCTCACCATCATCTGTAGCCGACTGCTGCCCTCCAGCAACACTACTGATGTAAATGCACCTCGTGCAGTGGCGGTTTGGTGTTTTGTCAACCGTCATGACTTCGATGTGGCCAGGCTAAGAAATGTTCATCAGATCTCCTGAGATAGTCAAAGGTTCTACTTCCCTTCACTCGTCACCAGGCTTTGTCGTGCTGCAAATGTCCCCGAGAATCATTTCATAGATGGGAAGCTCACAAAGAAGGCCCCTTTCAAGGCCAGCAAAATCACAATGGGAAAGGAGCAGCCCGTACCTATTGTTGTGGACGATGAGGATGAGGTGCTGCCTGACGCCACCCCGCCAATGACACCTTATGATGAGGCGGGCCCATCTCGGCGTCGGCGAAGCACCCGGATGTCTACCTTGGAGCAAGATGTTGCTGGCTTACATACCTCAGTGGATAACTTGAATGACAGAGTTGACACTCTAGTCGCTCAGAATGCTAAGTCCGAGAAGAAGATAATGGCCTGGCTCCGAGCGTTAGGGCGCGCCTGTCGACTCGACCCGGCCACCATCTCTGATGAAGACTAAAAACCAGGGAAGTCTCCTTACCTCACTGTGCATTATTATATTGCCATGTGGGCATGTCAATTCTTTAATTGTGGTGTGGGGGATACTGTTTGTTGTTGTATATATATATAATTTCTGGGAGGTTGATTGGTTTGTTGATAGTTGAATTTTTTTTTTATTTGAATATATATGGATTGGTGCTGACTTGTCCCGACGACGGACACCTTTCGACATGTCTCTTGAGGGTTTTGAGTCGAAAAAAAAAAAAAATATATATATATATATATATATATATTTACCCAAGACTCCTCCCGACGATGGACCTGCTTCTTGAGGGAAGTGATTCTAGAGAAAACACAATAAGATTTTTCTTTGTTAGGTATTGTATCAACCCCTTGGTTTTTCTTTATACCACGGTTCTTTTCCAAGGGTTTTCACTTGAACCGGGTGTAGTTTTTTTCTAATTTTAGGAGTATTGGGCGAGATGGGAATAGGGCCCTTAACTCTATGATACCCTGAATAAATATTACTTTAGTGGGACACTTAGGCTCTTTAGTCGACTCTAACAAGGCCTTAAATTGTGTGTCCCTGAATGGCTCAAATGCTTTAAGAAGAGTGTCTGATGATCCTAACTGAAGTGAGTCATGTCCCATGTGTGAGTGAGATTTTGTGTATTCTGCGCTAACACTCAATGCCTAGAACTTGCCTTGTGTGTGTACAAAGCAAAATGGTAGCCTTATTTGGTCTGGAAAGTGATATAGGAATTCTTTGCTTAACCCTTCTGTATATGTTTGTCCCACCTAATGGTACATATCTTAGTCAACTCCGTTGCGCCTATAAGACGGTTTTCCTTGGCAACCACATGACAAGACTGACCCAAGTTTAAATAGCCTATCTTGTTGAACCCTATCACCTCTTAGAAGCACTCGAAGTGTAATGGATATGAAAAGAAATATAAGGTTGGGGTGGTTGACTGGGGATGTAAGTGGAATTAAGGAAGCATGAAAAAGTGCACAGTTTGATAAGCAATAATATAGACCACCAATAATGTAATTAAAAAAAAAATTGGTGGTGGCTATTAAAATAAAAAAAAAGTGCTTAAAAGAATAAGGGGTTAACACAATAATGTAATGGTTGAATGAAGGTTTGACAAAATCAAGAGCTTAAAAGTACACAATGTGGTGGAGTGCTTAGGGAGGTGCAGTCACTATATCCATATGTATTCTACCCATCTCGCATCCAACATTATAACCAAATAAAGTCCTATTTGATTCTAGACCGAACAAGCTCGATTAGTCGAGTATTACACTACGGGTGAGCCTATGGTGTGTTGTTTGTGGCATAAGAATTTGTTTTTGAGGGTGAGAGAAATGTCGTATTCGAGTTCCTCAGTGTGTGATTGGTAAATAATATAAGTCTCTTTTGTAGTGAGTAGGCACATGATTCATGAAGGGAGGTAAGTCTGGACCTCTGACTGAGAGTAGGAGAGCCGGTTAAGGGTGTTGTGTGGCTATAAAGGACTCCACTCTCGAGGCTAGGATGCCGCACTGAAGTAGCCTACATGTGTGAAGTCTTCTGGGTATAGAGAGTGGGGAAGGTATCCTATGATGATTAGGCCTGTAGAGTGTGGTTGTGTTGCTCGAGGACGAGCAACGGTTTAAGTGTGGGGTGTTGATAGTAGGCTATATAGACGCTATTTACACTCTTAATGAATCATACTCTAGTGTTGTTTTTAGTGCAAAAATGGTAACAAAATTCTCTAAATAGTGTTTTTATGCTTTGCAGGAAATAATCCATGTTTGGAAGATACTTTGGAGCATTTTGGAGTAAATAGAGGGAGTATAAGGCCAATCAAGAAGAACCCAAGTGAAAAGAAGCAAGAAAAAGGCGAAGAGGAATGGAGTGGAGCCCACCGCGACCGCGGATGGAACGCGGTGGGCAAAAAAATGCAAGGCAGAATTCATGCTAACCACCGCGGTCTCACCGCGTTCTGCGGTGGCCGCGGTCGATCCGGAAAAGGCCCAAAAACTGCAGGGACTTAAGTACAAAAATGGGAGAAATTAGCCTAACCCTATTTAAACCTTATAAACTGGTCCAAGAAAGTTGAGGCTTGTTTTTAGATTGATTTTGGAGGCAAGAACAAGGGTGAGAAGATCAAGATACAATTAGATTTTTTCTATTCTCCATCTTTTGTCATTATTTTGGAAATTATGAATTATTTTATGCTTTTATTTGTTTTTTAGCATGAGTAGCTAAACAATCCGTCTAGGGTTGATGGAACCAATTGTTAGATGAAGTTTTGACTCAATATTGTTATAATTGATTCGGGTTTAATCTAAGATTGTTCCACTATGCTTTGTATGGTGATTAATTTAATGGGCCCTTGATTAATCATGTCTAATTGCTTGGCGTTGCTTGAGAAAGAACACCAGGTTAGATTGTTGTTGAACAACACCACTTTTGGGTAATTGAAGAGATTCATTACTTCAATTTAAAAGTGGGGTTAGAGATAACGAAACTTTGGTGGGATAGATTAGAGTTGCATAAGTTATCAGCTAGAGTAGTTCGATAGAATGCTCTAGTAAATTATTGTAGTTGATCGAGAGATAATTACAATAACCCATAGCTCATAATCCTCATAAAGTAACACAGTGAGAATAAAGCAAAAGAGTCAGAATTAGTTTAGCAATTGGGGAAATAACTGCCCTAGATCTTTCTACCATTGATTTATCTTTAATATTAAATATTGTTAGTTTTAATATCAGTCCTTTTAGTTAATAAGTCCAAACAATTATTGAGAAAAATACTACACCCGGAAAAGTGTCTTAGCTTACATTAGCATCACTGAGAGTTGTAATAGGTAGGTTAGTTCCCTGAGGATTCGACTCCGGACTTTAAACCGGATTATATTTGCAACGACCGCTTTGTCTTTTATAAGGCACAGTTGGGCGTGATCAGTATTCCCAGACTCTGTTCAAGCTTCTATTCAACAACAATCCAAGGGTTAAAGTGTTACAATGCGTCCATGTACCTGGGTAGAGATGCAAAGGACTTATCCCAGTTACCATAAACAATTTCAAACGCACGTTTGCGCCCGAGACATACCTTTGTTTTGGTACTGGTGCACCCATATTCCTGGTGGACAGATGTTATACACTCTTTGATTGTGTACCTTATAGACGCTTCAATGTGTGGAATCAAGACAAGAGAAATCAAGTCAACATTCAAATTAAAATTATTCCCACTGAATGTGTCCATTTCACAATTGTGGGTGCCAATGTATTTACCCATACCCAAATATTTTTTTTGTTCTTTCTCGCAAGCAGCATCCAATTACAACCCGTAAACCATCTACGACAGAATACCTTGTCTACATCTGGAGATGACTTACGTACTGTGATCTAACGACACTCTTTTACGATTTTAGCACAACCTTGGTTAGGCGCGCTTTATCGGGGGAAACCATGCCCTTTGACAGCACCATTGCTCTAGATTCATCCCACATTGTTGTCTGAATATCGTCAATATTCCTTGTGAGGGCATCCACATCCGGCATACTTGGCAAATGATCAAGGTAGGGAATCTCCCTTGAATGAAATGACACGTGGGACTCGTACACACTTTATCTAACAGGGGGTGGAGCATGCTCCATCGTCAAATCAGGTTCATCGTTCTCTTTCTCCTCATTATCATGCTCATCAGGGAAGGGTGTGTCATCTCCAGTCTCATCGGCATTGTTGTCATAATCAATATTCTCTTCCTGACTCTGTGCATCTGCCAGATCCCGATTAAATATGTCATTTTCGGGCAATCGTAATGTGTTGACATCCCATGATGGACATTATTCAGTTGGTGATGACTCCCAGATGGACCACCATGATCCAACACATCAGAACTAGGCATATTCCAAATGGTCGTTGGTTCATAACTTGTAAAATCCATATCTGGACGGTACCCCCTGTGGAATATATGAGTGTTAATACAAATTCAATACAGCAAAAATAAACATTGTAACACAAAGAAAAATTGAAGTTTACCACTCGTCTTGTGGATTATAAAAACTAGGAGAGAAATCATTTCCTCGCTCCTCATTCGCCCGTGGAGATAAGTTTAGATCAGTCCAAACTCTTTCAGCCGGAATATATTCGGCTAAAACTGCTCCAAAATAACCACCCGATGATTGAAGGATATCCCTGCTTTGCGCAACCTCATTATTGTGAACGTCTTCGACCTTGACGTACATTTCCAATATTTTTATCACAAAAAATTCCCGGTATTCATCCGGATTCCTCAAAAAATCTCTCATAGTTTCATCGTCCTCGACGTTAAACTTAGCATAACAAGCAACCCCTTTGCGGAGTGACAGAATACGGATATCTTCTGGTTACTTTAAGGTTCACCGAACGTTTTCTCACACTCATTTTTTTACATAACAACAATATCAATGTATTGTACTCCATTATAAGTGAAAAATTAACGTGACACTTTGGAGATAAACTATAGATTACTGAGGTATTCACCACCACAACCTCACCCCCCAATATCATGCAACCCTTATTCTTCGCTCTTCAGACATTATGACAAAATGCAAAACAACTTAACGAAGAATTGTTTCGGAAGACTTGAGAATATTTATGAATGAATTTTTATAAAATCCTTAACCTCTTTAAATAAAGCAAAAACCAATCCGAGGGTACAATGTTTTTTAGATATAGAGCTTTAAATAAGGGCGCTATACCCAGTTGAATTATTGTCATGTCAGTTCATCCCAGAAGAATTATTGGTTGGCCCACATAATATATATATAGCGCCTTTCGAAAATTCTTTATACATATAGCCGCTTTTAAAAGGGCGTTATACTTAACTGGGCAAACGGATGTTAAGGTATAGTGCCCTTTAAAAGGGCGTTATATATAAAAATGTCACTAAATTTTTTTCCACACATTTTGATTCTTTAAGTCAAAAAGAATCACATTTTGGTTTCGGACTGTCATATCTATCTGGTGGCAGAATAAAGTACAGCAGTGCATCTGTGCATGCTTGCAAAAAATAGCTGTCAATACAAAGCCTTCTATGGCTATGGTTTTTAACTTCGTTTGGGTCAAATTGATGTGAATATTCACAAGCGTAACTGTCTCATCTTTCACAAGAGATTGTGATAACAAGAAGGAATTTATGTTTCTTACCATTCACTTCTTTTCACCTCTTATGGGCTTCAGCTAACTAAAAAATGTCCACATAGTACATTGATGAAATGACTTTTGGTAAATTAAACAGTAAGATTGTTACTATGCTATAACAAGTTAATACAGTAAAAACTGATAAACTCTTGGGCAAAGGGTCAAATTTTCCCCTTAACTATACGAATGAAACAGATTTACGTTCTGTTAATAGTTGAGATCGAATGTGCCCTCGTCGTTATTAAAATGGACTAGATTTTCTCTTATTTTCAAACTGCCAAATCCCAATGTATGGAGATGTAAAAAGCCTTTAGACAATAAACTCTCTCCGTACACTTAGCCGTTAGAACAATAAATGATAACTTTTAGATGATCTCCATCACGCACTGCCGCATGGCACCGTCGGACGAACTCAACTCAACGCGTGCGAGTAGCCATCAGGAAGCAAACATCAAGGAGAATCAATCTGGGGATCTCAATCAAACAAAAAACTCTTATGCAATGGCTATTACAACAGCAACTCCGACACCTACTCCCAATATGAGGCACCCTAGAGAGTCAGTAATTGTAAGGCATACCACCCATAATGGTATGCCACCAGTAATTTTTAAAGCCAAAGACTACTATGGAATCATGGCGGATGAATGCAAATTGACAATTGTGGGTAGATTCTTGAAACCTCGGCCCCAAATTGAAAAACTTAGGAGCTGCCTTCAAAGAAAGATTCCCCGTAAAAGGCAGAGCCAAAATTGGTGTCTATTATAATTATAATGTCTTTTTGGACTTCACAAATGAGGATGATTTCAACTCAATCTGGTATAGAAGAGTTGTAGAAATCGATGGCCTTCAAATGTGGCTGCAAAAGTGGACTCCGGACTTCAAACCGGATGAAGACATTCCAATAGTGTCGGTATGGATTTTACTGCCTGGGCTGCCTTTTAACATGCATAATGTCAAACACTTGGTGAGGACCGCATTCCCTTACTCATGAAAGCCTTTGATTAAACAGGTAAGCAAACTTTCTACTTTAAATTCCTTAATTTATGGACTAAGCAAGAAGACTTTAATAATATTGTCAAGGAATTTTGGAGTACCAATATTGATGGCAACAACATGTGGAGACTTCAATCCAAGCTAAATCTTTTGGGCAGAAGACTAAGTCAATGGTCTAGAGAAGAAGTGGGGGACATTCATAAACAGGTTCTTAAATGTAAAGAAAAGATTCAATTCCTTGAAGATATTGAGTTAACCAATAACTCTAAATATGACAGAGAATAAACAAATAAGGCTCATGCGGAGTACATGAGATGGCTTCATATGCAAGACTCCCTTCTTCTCCAAAAAACTAATATAAAATGGTTTGAGGAAGGAGATAGAAATACACGGTACTTCCATTGTATCCTTTAAGAGAGAATAAGAAAGCTTCTAGTGAACAGGATAAAAAATCATAAGGATAAATGTATTCAGTGAGAGGAAAAAATAGCAAAAGCAGCTATCAGACACTTTACCAAAATTTTCAACCTCTGTGATGACCCAAAAAGTCATCTCTCATTTTATAAGTCAAAATTGTGTTCCGAGGACTTGAAAACCTCATTTTATCTCACCTCGTTTTGCGTATGCAACCCAGGCGTATATCCGGGAAGTTTTTATGTGAAAAACTGAGGAAAATGCTAGTTTTGTCTTTAAAATTGAATTTAAGTTGACTTCAGTCAATATTTTGGGTAAACGGACCCGCACCCGTGATTCGACGGTCCTGGAGGGTCCGTAGAAAAATATGGGACTTGGGCGTGTGCCCAGAATTGAATTTTGAGGTCCAAACCCTGAGAAATGAATTTTTGAAAGAAATTATTTTACTGAAATTATAAGAGTCTTTGGAAATTTGATTATATTTCAAATTGATGGTATCGGGCCCGTATATTGGTTTCGAAGCCAAGTACAAGTTTAATATAGTATTTGAGTGATGTCTATAAAATTTGGTAAGAAACGGAGGTCATTTGACGTGATTCGGACCCGTAGTTGTGAAATTTGAAACTTTGAAACTTTTGAGATTTTTCTTTGATTTCTATGCTAAATTCATTGTTTAAGATGTTATTTTGGTGATTTGATCACACGAAGTCCGTAGGATGTTTTTAAGTTTGGGTGCATGTTTGGTTTGTAGCCCCGAGGGCTCAGATGAGTTTCGAATTAGTTTTGGGGTGTTTAGACTTAGGAAATCACTGTTGCTGCACCAGTTCTGGTGTGCCCATACCTACGATCCTAGGGCCGCAGGTGCGAGCTCACAGGAGCGGACCTTCAGTCGCAGGAGCGGTCCAGCCCAGCCTGCCCTCTTTCCGCAGGTGCGACAGGTTTCCACAGAAGCGGATAAACCTCTGCAGGTGCGGCCCTCAGTGGCCTTGCCCATTTCCGCAGGTGCGACCATTTTTATGCACCAGCTAACCGCAGGTGCGACCCAAGCACCGCAGGTGTGAAGGTCGGGTGAGTGTTTTTAAATTAGAACTTCAGTAGTTTCTTCTTCAACATTTCACCAAAATAGAAGACCTAGGGCAATTTTCTCAAGAGCTTTTCTTCCCAAATCATAGGAAAGTGTCCACTAAGTAATTTCCTTCAACTGTCTAATGTTTTTCATCAATTATCATCAAGAATCCTAGGGTTAATTGGGGATTTGGGTAGAGTTAGGGCTTTTTGAATAATTGGAATTTAGACCTCGTTTTGGGGTCGGATTCCAAAACTAATTACATGTTCGGGATCGTGGGTGAATGGGTGATCGGGTTTTGGTCCAAACCTCGTGTTTTGACCAATCGGGCCCGGGGTCGATTTTTGACTTTTTGGGAAGAATGGTAGAAAATTCACAATTAAGCATTGGGGTTGGATTATTTAGCATTATTGATATTATTAAGCTAATTATTTCTAGATACAATTGAATTGGAGGCAAATATTAAAGGGAAAGCGGTATTTGAGGCTTGAGTTTGGTCGTGGTAAGTGTTTGGTTTAACCTTAGCTTGAGGGAATAGGTGTTGTGTCCTATTTGCCATGTGTTAGTATCATGTTCAACGTATAGGTGAGGTGACGAGTACCTATACATTGGTGTTAAGCATGCCCGTGAGTCGAATATTGTGATTTATGTGGTTTTTCGTTAAGTAAAACTTGAGTTTCACTTTCTAGCTATCCATGTTGGTGGAAATTCCTTGATATTAATCAGTCTAATGAGATTGGTTATAGTTGTTTCCCTTGCCGGGATGGTATTGATTCTACTGTTGGCATCCTTGCCGGGACGTTATGGCTTTATTATTGTTGTTTACACTGTTGATTCCTTGCCGGATTGCTATTATTGATATTGTTTGGGTTAGGAAGAGTGTAAGCACGAAGGGTGATGTCGTGTATGATATTGCGAAAGAGTGTAAAAGCACGAAGGGTGATGCCGTGCCATATTATGATATTAAAAGCACGAAGGGTGATGTCGTGCCGTTTCTATTGATTTATTGAGAAGATGAGAGTAAAATCACGAAGGGTGATGCCGTGCATTTCTATTTATTACTTGGTGAGGATGAGATTAAAAGCACGAAGGGCGATGTCGTGCATTTCTATTTATTATTTGGTAAAGATGAGAGTAAAAGCACGAAGGGCGATGCCGTGCACTTGCTTTTGTGTTACTATTTCATTCTCTTAAATTGATATCTAATTTGTGCTTTATCTCGTTATTTCCATTATTTGATATTTCCTACCCTCAGAATGTTCCCCTTTCCTTTATGCTTAGCTCCTTATTTCTCGTTGTTACTATTTTCTCCGTATACTATAAAACTGCACAGGTTGATTTGGTTGTCGTGTCCTAGCCTCGTCACTACTTCGCCGAGGTTAGGCTCGGCATTTACTCAATACATGGGGTCGGTTGTACTGATACTACACTCTGCACTTTTGTGCAGATCCCGGTACTGGACACTTCGGACGTTAGATCAAGGATGCTGCCTTCAGTCTAGAAAAGATTCTGAGGTAGTTCTGCAGACGTCCGCAGTCCTTGGCGTCCCCTCCTATTTCATTTCTATTATGTTCTTATTTACTTCTGATACAGATGTATACTTATATTTTGTTCAGACTCCTACTTGTAGTATTCATAGACAGTCCGTGAGATTGTGACACTTGTTCTGGGATTACGTTGGTTCTGGATTTCATATTAGTACTACATCACACTGTTGAATCATGTTTTCTCGTATTTTAAATTTCGTGATTTTATTGTAAAGTATGATGATCTGTTAAAGATAGAGGAATAAGGTAAATAATCATTAACGTTGGCTTGCCTAGTGGGTTCAATTTTAGGCGCCATCACGGTCCTGACGATTGGAAATTCGGGTCGTGAGAAGTTGGTATCAGAGCACTAGGTTTCTTAGGTCTCTCAATTCACGGACAAGCTTAGTAGAGTCTGAGGGATCGGTACGGAGACGTTTGTGCTATCCCCCAGAGGCTACAGAGTTAGGAATGACTTCACATCTATTCTTCTCTGTCGTGCGATCTGAATTCTCAATGCTAACTAAATTTCTACTCTATTCTCTCGCAGATGCCGAGAACACGTGCTTCTTTATCCACTAATCAGCCGCCCGAGCCCCCAGTGGCGCCCCTGCAAGGGGTAGAAGATGAGATGGAGGCCGTGCTAGGGGCCGAGGCAGGGATAGAGCTTAGCCTAGAGCAGCAGCCCCAGCGGCGGAGCCTCAAGCGGAGTTTGCTGATGAGGTTCCTGCCCAGACAGCTCCGGTAGGGCCAACTCAGGTCCCCAAGGGGTTCATCGCTACCCCGGTACTTCAGGATGCTCTGGTCCGTCTAGTGGGCCTCATGGAGAGTGTCACTCAAGTAAGTTTGCTTCCTATAGCACCAGTCGTCCCTCAGGTTGGGGGAGGAGCCAGACTCTCGCTACTCGCACTCCGAAGCAGATGGCTTCTCTGTTTCAGACCCCAGCAACTCAGACAGCTCGGGGAGTTCAGTCGGGTGTTGTGACTCAGACCGGTGATGGGGCAGCTGTGTCTACTGATGCTTTGTGGAGGTTGGACAGGTTCACCAAGATTTTTACTACTACTTATAGTGGTGCATCTTTAGAGGATCCCCACGACTATTCTTATAGTTGTCACGAGGTTCTACGGAACATGGGGATAGTGGAGACCAAAGGGGTCAACTTTGTTATTTTTCATTTGTTAGGTCCCGCCAAGACCTGGTGGAGAGATTATTGTTTGGCTAGACCAGCGGGATCATCGCCTTTTACTTGGACCCAGTTCTCTGATTTGTTTCTGGAGAAGTTTCTCCCTATCACTCAGAGAAAGGATTATAGGAGACAGTTTGAGCGTCTCCATCAGGGTTCTATGACCGTCCCTCAATATGAGACCAGATTCATTACCTTGGCCCGTCATGCTATTATGATACTTCCCACAGACAGAGAGGGTGAGGATATTTATTTAGGGGCTGGCTCAGCCGATCAGATTGCAGATGGCGAAGGAGACAGGGAGTGATATTTCCTTCCAGGATGTAGCCAATGTGGCTAGACGAGTTGAGATGGTTCTTGTTACACTCCATATTTTTGTACATGAAGGTACGCCATCAGTAAATTGATGGAAGATCAGAAAATGAGATATTTCATCCCGCATTTTTCGTACGTTAAAGTTTCGTCGTAAGTTAATCGACGTAAGTTCGGGAATGGGATTATTTTGAGATTATAAGCATTATGCTATTTCAAACAAGTGATGAGTAAATTTGTGAAGGTGAGAAGGTAAGCAAATTGAGGAAAATAAATTTTGTCGAAGTTTGACAATTTGGGATGAAATATGGCCCGAGCTAAAATACCCGGTATTTATGGACTAGTACCATACAAGGTACCATATGGTCATGATAGTAAGGTGTATAAAGTGTATTAAAAGTGAGTAGTATTTTAAGTAAGTTGAGATAATTCATAATTGTGTGGATAATTGGGGTAATTAATAATTTTTTTATGGGAGATTAACTAATTATTAAAATCTTTGGGATAAAGATTAACGTGGCATCCTTTCCTTAATCACGTTATGACTCTTACATTTAGTAAATATGTGGAAGGAATCCAAAATGAATCTTGGATAAGGATAGTCACGGTGGCAACAATTCAATCAAGGAAATATAAGAGTTGTTCCATTTCCTTTCATTCACTTTTTGTAAGATAATATTTCAATATTTTAAGAAAGAGATCCACCAAAGCTTAAACGTTACTTTTTTATTTCTTAAGAGATGTTTCAGCCAAGCTTCATATGTAAGAAAACCATTTCAAAATCATTACATAGAAACATGATAACTTTGATAATCTCTAAGAGCTTCCACCAAGACTTCTTAATAAAAAACGTTACTGCCAATTCTTGAAGGAAAAATTTCAGCCAATGTTATTGTTGCATAGCAACGTTGTTGCTTCAAACTCTTCATACGAATTGTTCCGTGTTGTCGCAATTGACGTGTGTTAGAGGGATTGTCAAGAGAATCGACTCAGGTATGTTAAGTCTATCCCTTCTTTCTTTTGGCATGGTCCAAATTATACGGAAGAAACGAGCAAACTCATGATTTCCATAAATTACTCTATTTATAGAAATACTAGGGGTGTCTATATTCTTGAATCCCCATGTGAATTATTATTATCTTCTGTTCATGGGTCTCGAAAATACGTATGGTAAAGTTTATTTCATGATATTAATCAGAGGAATAATGGCCTTATGACGTACCGAGAGATTTTATTGACGTATTTCATATGCATTTCATGCATTTACATATGCACGTTGACCCATGACCAGATGGCGTTATATACGCGTATATATGTAAATATATGTATATGGGATATGGGAAAAGGTTGCGGCATTATATACGCACCACCACCTGATCAGCTGGTATATGATGATGATGTTGCCCACAGTGGCTGAAATATGGTTCAAACAGCGTTATATACGCGCATATATGTATGTATATTCAAAAGGTATTATATACGCGTATATATGTATGTATATATATATGTATATGGGATATGGGAAAGGTTATGGCGTTATATATGCACCACCACCTGATCAGCTGGTATACGATGATGATTTTTCCCACAGTGACTGATATGATATGATGGGATGCCCTCAGAGGCTGATGATGTTATGAAACATGTACCTATGCACGACATGACATTCATATGCATATGCATGACACTAAAAGTAATTTATTATTTACAACGCTATTCAGGCTTACAGGTTGAGTCATGTGCTCTATATTTCTTCCACGTCTCTTATGTACTTATTTATGTGCCTTTCATACTCGGTACATTATTCGTACTGATGTCCCTTTTTCCTAGGGACGCGGCGTTTCATGCCCGCAGGTCCCGATAGACAGGTCGAGATCCATCCAAGTAGGCTATCAGCTTAGCAGAAGATGTTGATGCGCTACATTTGCTTCGGAGTCGTTTGTTTGGTTAGTATGATTTAGACGGGTATTGTTTGGTATGGCGGGACTCTATCCCGACCTTTATGACATTTATGTACTCTTAGAGGCTTGTAGACATATGTCGTATACGTGAAAGATTGTACGGCTTTGTCAGCCTATGTTTTGAGTTTATAAATGATTATGTTGGCCTATTAGGCCCGTATGTCACGTGTATATGATGATGTAATAAGAATGATACGTTATGTTGGTACTCGGTCGAGTAAGGTACCGGGTGTCCGTCGCGGCCCATCGGTTTGGGTCGTGACAGTTCTATCACAGGGAAGTGGTCAGGGGTCTAACAAGAGGCATCGTCATTTTGGCCGGTTCAGTGATGTCTCATCTGGAGGCAGGGATTCTTTTGGTATGGGTCATCCTCCTAGGCAGTTTCAGTTAGCACTCCAGGTTTCTCGCAGTGCTCCAGGTGGTCGTGGTTCTCATATGCAATATTCTGATCAGTTGCCCTACAGTGCACCACCAGCTCCTATCAGTGCACCGCCGCTCCAGAGTTTTCAGCGTGGTTACTCATGTCATCAGGGATAGTTTCAGGGCCATCAGACTCAGCAGCCGAGATCTTGTTATACTTGTGGGGGTCCGGGGCACATTTCTAGATTTTGACCTCGAGCCTCGAGCAGTTCTCAACACCAGGGTTCTCGTGTTATGGTTCTTGCACTAGGTGCTCCACCACCCTCTCAGCCAGCTAAAGGTGGGGATCGAGGTGTTAGAGGTAGAGGTCAGGCAATTAGAGGTGGAGGCCAGGCTACTAGAGTTAGAGGTCATCCAGCAGGAGGCCATCCCAGGGATGTAGTTCAGATTGGTGGGGCTCAGCCCCGATATTATGCTATTCCATCCAGACCTGAGGTTGAGGCCTCTGATGTGGTTATCACAGGTATGGATTCAGTTTGCAGCAGGGATGCTTCATTTTATTTGATCCAGGATCCACATATTCCTATGTGTCATCTTATTTTTCTCCTTATTTGGTTATACCTCGTGATTCTCTGAGTACTCCTGTATATGTGTCTATATCGGTGGGTGATTCTATTGTGGTAGATCGTGTCTACCATTCGTGTGTAGTGGTTATTGGTGGTCTTGAGACTAGTGTAGATCTTCTACTTCTTGATATGGTAGATTTTGATGTTACTTTGGGGATGGATTAGATGTTGCCTTATCATGCCATACTGGACTGTCATGCCAAGACCGTGACCTTAGCATTGTCGGGGTTGCCTCACCTGGAGTGGAGAGGGACTCTTGGTCATTCTTCTAGCAGGGTTATCTCATATATGAAGGCTCGGCGTATGGTCGGGAAGGGGTGTTTCGCCTATTTGGAGACTATGCCCATTGTCCATGAGTTTCCGGAGGTGTTTCCTACAGACCTGTCGGGTATGCCACCCGGTAGGGATATTGACTTTTGCATTGATTCGGGTCCGGTCACACAACCCATTTTTACTCCGCCAAATCGTATGGCCCCGCCATAGTTGAAGGAGTTGAAAAAACAATTGCAGGACTTGCTTGATAAAGGCTTTATTAGGCCTAGTGTCTCGTCTTGGGGTGTGCCGGTGTTGTTTGTTAAAAAGAAGGATGGGTTGATGAGGATGTGCATAGATTATCAGCAGTTGAACAAGGTTACCATAAAAAACAAGTACCCATTACCGAGGATTGATGATTTGCTTGATCAGCTTCAGGGTGCCAAGGTATTTTCGAAGATTGATTTGAGATCTGGCTACCATTAGTTGAGTTCTTAGTGATGTCATTCGGGTTGACAAATGCCCCAGCTTATTTTATGGATTTGATGAACCGAGTGTTCAGGCCTTATTTGGATTCCTTCGTGATTGTCTTCGTTGATGATATTTTGATTTATTCCCACAGCCGGGAGGAGCATGAGTAGCACCTTCGAGTCGTTCTCCAGACTCTGAAGGATAGTCAGTTATATGCCAAGTTTTTGAAATGTGAGTTTTGGTTGAGTTCAGTTGCATTTCTGGGTCATGTTGTATCAGCAGAGGGTATTCAGGTGGATCCCAAGAAGATTTCAGCAGTCAAGGATTCGCCTAGACCCACATCAGCCACAGAGATCCGGAGTTTCTTAGGTTTGGCGGGCTATTACTGTCGGTTCATGGAAGGGTTTTCATCTATTGCAGCCCCGATGACCAGGTTGACTCAGAAGGGTGCCCAGTTCAGGTGGTCAGAGGAGTTGGAGGCGAGCTTCCAGAAGCTCAAGATAGCTTTGACTACGACGCTGGTGTTGGTTTTGCCCAGTGGTTTAGGGCCATATACCGTGTATTGTGATGAATCTCGGGTTGGTCTTGGTGTAGTGTTGATGCAGGATGGCAAGGTTATTGCATATGCTTCGCGTCAGTTGAAGATCCACGAGAAGAACTATCCAATTCATGATTTGGAGCTAGCAGCCATTGTTCACGCGCTGAAGATTTGGAGGCATTATCTATATGGTGTGTCATGTGAGGTGTTCACGAATCACAAGAGTTTGCAATATTTGTTCGAGTAGAAGGAGCTAAATTTTAGGCAGAGGAGATGGTTGGATGTTTCTGAGCCCGGCCATGTTCTAGCTTATACAGCTGCTCATTCTTCATTATTTGACCGTATTCGAGATCGGTAGTATGATGATCCTCGTTTGTGTGTCCTTAGGGACACGGTGCGGCACGGTGGTGCCAAGCAGGTTAGTGTTAGTGATGATGGAGTTTTATAGATGCAGAGTCGTATTTGTGTGCCCAATGTGGATGGACTTCGTGAGTTGATTTTAGAGAAGGCCCATAGTTCCCGGTACTCCATTCATCCGAGTGCCGCAAAAGATGTATCAGGATTTGCGGCACCACTATTGGTGGAGGAGGATGAAGAAGGATATTGTGGCATATGTAGCTCGGTGTTTGAATTGTCAGCAGGTTAAGTACGAGCATTAGAGGCCTGGTGGATTACTTCAGCAGATTGAGATTCCTGAGTGGAAGTGGGAGCGTATCACCATGGATTTCGTTGTTGGGCTCCCACGGACTCAGAGGAAGTTCGATGCAGTATGGGTTATTGTGGATAGGCTGACCAAATCAGCACATTTCATCCATGTGGCAGTTTCATATTCTTCGTAGAGATTGGCAGAGATCTACATTAGGGAGATTGTTCGTCTTCATGGTGTACCCATGTCTATCATTTCTGACCGAGGTACGCATTTTACCACGTATTTCTGGAGGATAGTTCAACGTGAGTTGGGCACGAGGGCTGAGTTGAGCATAGCATTTCATCCTCAGACGGATGGAGAGTCCGAGCGTACTATTCAGATTTTGGAGGATATGATACGAGCCTGTGTCATTCACTTTGCAGGTTCTTGGGATCAGTTCTTGCCATTAGCTGAGTTTGCCTACAACAACAGCTATCAGTCGAGCATTCAAATGGCCCCTCATGAGGCATTATATGGTAGGCGGTGTCGATCGCCGGTTGGGTGGTTTGAGCAGGGAGAGGCTCGGTTGTTGGGTACAGACTAAGTGTAGGATGCCTTGGATAAGGTTAAGATCATTCAGGATAGACTTCGTAGAGCTCAGTCCAGGCAGAAGAGTTATGCCGACCGCCGAGTTCGTGATGTGGCATTCATGTTCGGAGAGTAGGTGTTGCTTCGGGTGTCGCCAATGAAGGGCGTGATGAGATTTGGGAAGAAGGGCAAGTTAAGCCCTAGGTACATCTGTCCTTGAAATCCTTGATAGAGTGGGAGAGGTAGCTTACAGACTTGCGTTGCCACTAAATCTATCAACTGGGCATCCAGTGTTTCATGTGTCTATGCTTTGGAAGTACCACGGCGATCCAGCCCATGTTTTAGACTTCAGCAGTGTCCAGATGGACAAGGACTTGACCTATGAGGAGGAGCCGGTAGCTAATCTAGACCGGCAAGTTTGTTAGTTGAGATCAAAGAGTTATCCTTCGGTTTGTGTTCAGTGGAGAGGTCAGCCTACCGAGGCAGCTAGCTGGGAGTCTGAGTCCGATATGCGGAGCCGATATCCCCGCCTTTTCCCCGATTCAGGTACTTTTCTATGTCCGTTCGAGGACGAACGGTTGTGTTTAGAGGTGGAGAATGTGATGACCCAAAAAGTCATATCTCATTTTATAAGTCAAAACTGTGTTCCGAGGCCTTGAAAACCTCCTTTTATCTCATCTCGTTTTGCGTGCACAACCGGGATGTATATCCGGGGAGCTTTTATGTGAAAAACTTAGGGAAATGATAATTTTGCCTTTAAAATTGAATTTAAGTTGACTTCGGTCAAAATTTTGGGTAAACAGACCTGGACCCGTGATTCGATGGTCCCGGAGGGTCCGTGGAAAATATGGGACTTGAGTGTGTGCCCGGAATTGAATTCCGATGTCCCAAGCCCGAGAAATGAATTTTTGAAAGAAGTTGTTTTACTCAAATGGGTGAGGACGAGTAAATCACGAAGGGTGATGCCATGTATGATATTGCGAGAGAGTGTAAAAGCACGAAGGGTGATGTCGTGCCATATTATGATATTAAAAGCACGAAGGGTGATGTCGTGTCGTTTCTATTTATTTATTGAGAGGATGAGAGTAAAAACACAAAGGTTGATGTTGTATTTCTATTTATTACTTGGTGAGGATGAGAGTAAAAGCACGAAGTGTGATGTCGTGCATTTATATTTATTATTTGGTGAGGATGAGAGTAAAAGCACGAAGGATGATGTCGTGCATTTCTATTTATTATTTGGTGAGGATGAGAGTAAAAGCACGAAGGATGATGTCGTGCATTTCTATTTATTATTTGGTGAGGATGAGAGTAAAAGCACGAAGGGTGATGCCGTGCACTTGTTTTTGTGTTACTATTTATGTCTCTCAAATTGATATCTAATTCGTGATTTATCTCGTTATTTCCATTATTTGATATTTCCTCCCCTCAGCATGTTCCCTTTTCCTTTATGTTTAGCTGCTTATTTCTCGCTGTTATTATTTTCTCGTATCCTATTAAACTGCACAGGTTGATTTGGTTGTCGTGTCCTAGCCTCGTCACTACTTCGTTGAGGTTAGGCTCGACACTTACTCAGTACATGGGGTCGGTTGTACTATTACTACACTCTGCACTTTTGTGCAGATCCCAGTACTGGACACTTCGGACCTTAGATCAGGGTTGCTGCCTTCAGTCCAACGGAGATTTCGAGGTAGTTCTGCAGACGTCCACAGACCTTGGCGTCCCCTCCTATTTCATTTATATTATGTTCTTATTTACTTCTGAGACATATGTATACTTATATTTTGTTCAGACTCCTATTTGTAGTATTCATAGACAGTCCGTGAGATTGTGACACTTGTTCTGGGAGTACGTTGGTTCTGGATTTCGTATTAGTATTACATCACACTGTTGAATCATGTTATCTCATATTTTAAATTCCGTGATTTTATTGTAAAGTCTGATGATCTGTTAAAGATAGAGGAATAAGGTAAATGATCATTAACGTTGGCTTGCCTAGTGGGTTCAATGTTAGGCATCATCACTATCCCGACGGTGGGAAATTCGGGTCGTGACAACCTCCCAACTTCAAGTATTGATCCTACTATTCCAAATTGCATCACCAAAAGGATCACTGATAAAGATGGAAACAGGATGGATAAGATTCCTAGTGAGAAAGAGATTAGAAATGCAGTATTTGATATGTCGGCTACAAGTACTGGTGGGCCAGATGGATTCAATGGGACATTTTTTCAAAACTGCTGGACATCATCAAGGAAGACATCAATGTTGTTGTATGGACTTTTTCAAAGGTATTCCTCTTACTAAATTCTGTACTCATACTTGTTTGGTCCTAATTCCCAAAACAGATGCCCCTCCACTTTTAATGAATTTAGACCTATCAGTTTTTCTAATTTTACCAACAAGATTGTTTCTAAGATACTCTCTCTTAGACTAAATCCTGTAGTAACCGGATTAAATTTTCCAAACCAAAGTGATTTTGTTTAAAAAAAGGCTTATTTCTAAAAATGTGTTGTTAACTAAAGAAATAGTTCAATTTATTTCGCATGTCAAGAATGGTGGCAATATTGTTATTAAATTATATATGGCTAAAGCATATGATAGAACTTCTTGGAACTTTATCACTGGTGTGCTTAGGAAATTTGGTTTCACGGAATACTGGATTAATTTGATAAGGAACCTTCTCTCTGGTGTTTGGTATTCTCTGATTATTAATAAAAATAGAAAAGGTTTCTTCACATCCAGTCAAGGATTTAAACAAGGTGATCCATTATCACCATCACTTTTTATCCTTGCTGCAGAGATTTTCACATGCTCTTTGAATAATTTATTTCTAAATAGCTCTTATACCCCCTTCTCTATGCCTTCCAATAATACTTGTATTAATCATCTTGCATATGCATATGATATTGTTATATTCACCAGTGTTAATAATAATTCTACTAATCTCATAATAGATGTCATTAGAAAGTATAAAGATAACTCCGGGCAAAAAGTCAATAATGATAAGAGTTTCTTCCTAATAACTCCTAATACTTGTGCCAGGAGAATTAATAGAATTAGAAATATCATGGACCACATGGATAAGAATTTCCCCTTTAACTACTTAGGCTTCCCAATCTATATATGTAGGAAGAAGATTGCTTATTTTGATTTCTTGATAAACAAGATTGTTAAGAAATTGAATGGTTGGCACGGAAAAAACCTTTCATATGGAGGTATAATTATCTTAATTAGGCATGTCCTGCAATCATTGCCTATCTATACTCTTCCTGCTATGTCACCTCCCCCCCCCCCC
>ML390752.1:46469-82986 GCA_005239525.1 Nicotiana knightiana
CTCTTCAAAAAAAAGTTACTTTTAATTTTATTGAAAAATATTTTGCCAATTTTTTTTGGGGTTTCTCTGGGGAGAAAAAAAATTTCATTGGAGATCCTGGAAGAAGTTGTGCTATCCGTTAGATAAGGGAGGTATAGGGATTAAGAGGAAGGAAACTTTTGATAATATGTTAGCTCCTAAAAGATGGTGGAGAATTAAAACAATTGCTTCTTTGTGGGATGATTACATGAAGAATAAATATTGTTCGAGGTCTCATTTGGTGAGTAAGAAAAAATCTAATAAGGACTCTTATGAATGGCAAAAATTGAGAAAAATCAGAGATAACACAGAACCTCATATCATGTTGCTTATAAATTCTGGAAACTCTAGCATGTGGTGGGATAACTGGACAGGTAAAGGTCCTCTAGAAACTTTATACGGAGATATCAATACTAATCCTAAGGTGCAGGTCAAAGAATATATTCAAAATGGAGAATTGAACCGGAATAACTAGGGGGCATATTCTCTAAAGAGACAATGGAAGATAGCATGAAGATTAACATTGGAAACCAAAATATTCCGGACCAACCTATCTGGGACCTCACAGAGAATGGTAAGTACTCAAACAAAATCACTTACAATTTGCTCAGAAACAAGGATCCATTCCTACAAAAGATATGACACTCTAGAATTCCTTTTAAAATATCATTATTTTTCTGTAGATTATGGTTATCTAAACTTCCTTTTGATGAAATCATTCTTAATTTTGTAAAGCATATTGTCTCTAAATATTCATGTTGCACTAACCATCTCAATGAGTCTATATGTCTTTATGGAAAGTGATGCAGCTAAAAATATTTGGAAAGCCATTGGTGACTCGATAAGGTTAAAACTTGTGCAAATACCTATCAGACGATGGTTCAATCACTGGTGGAAACAAAAATACAGAAATGAAGTCCACAAACAAATTCTTCAATATACTCCAACAATCGTTTGGTGGGAAATTTGGAAGGCTAGGTGTTCTTGCAGATATGGGGACAAAAAATGATTCAACTATTACAACATGAAGCAACAGATTGTCTATAATATTTAAGCAGCCGTACATAGATAAATCCCTAAATGCAAACTAATATTTCCCTTAGTCAAATTATGTGATGATATAACAAAACTACAGCATGTTCAAGAGGCCATCATTGTCACTTAGTTGAAGCCTCCTCAGGGAACACTCAAGTTTAATACTGATGGCAACTATATTCAAGGTAATGGTAAAGCTGGGCTCGATGGCACTTTGAGAGATGACCAAGGTGATTTTTGTATGGCATATGCTATCCCAGCAAAATGTGATAGCCATAATGAAGCTGAAGCTCAAGCAGCACTGTTCGGGATTAAATGGTGCATTCAAAATGGGGTCACTGATTTTATAATCGAACTTGACTCTCTTTTAGTGACAAATATGCTGAATAACAACCATATCCAACACTACAAATTGCGAAGAACTATGGAGAAGATCTCACAATACATGAACCATGCTAATATCACTCCTACTCATTGCTATAGGGAAACTAACCAAGTGGCAGATTGTTTTAGCAAAGTATGCAACTAATGCTATGGAGGTGTGATGACCCAAAAAGTCATCTCTCATTTTATAAGTCAAAACTGTGTTCTGAGGCCTTGAAAACCTCCTTTTATCGTATCTCGTTTTACGTGCACACCCCGGGCTTATATTCGGGAAGCTTTTATGTGAAAAACTGATAAAAATGCTAATTTTTCCTTTAAAATTGAATTTAAGCTGACTTCGGTCAACATTTTGGGTAAACGGACCCAGACCCAGATCTATGATTTGACGGTCCCGGAGAGTCCGTAGGAAAATATGGGACTTGGGCGTATGCCCGGAATCGAATTCCAAGGTCCCAAGCCCTAGAAAATTTTTGAAAGAAATTATTTACTACATATATAAAGAGTTTTTGGAAATTTGATTATATTTGAAATTGATGGTATCGGGCCCTTATTTTGGTTCCGGATCCTGGTACAGGTTCAAAATGATATTTGAGTTGTGTCTGTAAAATTTGATAAGAAATAGAGGTCATTTGACGTGATTCGGACCCGTAGTTGTGAGATTTGAAACTTTGGAAGTTTTGAGATTTTTCTTCGATTTCTATGCTAAATTCGTTGTTTAAGATGTTATTTTGCCGATTTGATTGCACGAGTAAGTCCGTAGGATGTTTTTTAGGTTGTGTATGTGTTTGGTTTGGAGCCATCAAAGCGCAGGTGAGTTTCGGGTAAGCTTCGGGGTGTTTAAACTTGGGAAATCACTGATGGTGCACCAGTTCTGGTGTGCCCGCACCTGCGAGCCTAGGGCCGCAGGTGCGAGTTTGCAGGTGTAGACCTTCAGCCGCAGGTGCGGCCCAGCCCACCCTGCCCTCTTTCCGCAGGTGCGACAACTTTTCTTTAGAAGCGGTTCCGCAGGAGTGGATACTTCTTTGCATGTGCGGCCCTCAGTGGCATTGCCCATCTCCGCAGGTGCGACCATTTTTTCGCACCTGCGTAAGCGCAGTTATGACCCAAACACCACAGGTGCGAAGGTCGGGCAGTGAGTGTTTTTAAATTAGAACTTCAGTCATTTCTCCTTCAACTTTTCACAAAAATAGAAGACCAAGGGCGATTTTCTCAAGAGATTTTCTTCCCAAATCATAGGTAAGTGTCCAATAACTAATTTTCTTCAACTTTCTAATATTTTTCATCAATTATCATCAAGAATTCTAGGGTTTTAAGGGTAGAAAATTGGGGATTTGGGTAGAGTTAGGGCTTTTTGAATAATTAGAATTTAGACCTCATTTTGAGGTCGGATTCCAAAATTAATTACATATTCGGGATCGTGGGTGAATGGGTAATCGGATTTTGGTCCGAACCTTGTGTTTTGACCAAGCGGGCGCGGGTCGATTTTTGACTTCTTGGGAAGAATGGTAGAAAATTCACAATTAAGCATTGGGGTTGGATTATTTAGCATTATTGATATTACTAAGCTAATCATGTCTAGATACAATTGAATTGGAGGCAAATTCTAAAGGGAAAGCGGTAATTGACGCTTGAGTCGGTCGTGAATTTCGAGGTAAGTGTTTTCTTAACTTTAGCTTGAGGGAATAGGTGTTGTGTTCTATTTTCTATGTGTTATTATCATGTTCAACGTATAGGTGAGGTGACGAGTACCTATACGTTGGTGTCAAGCATGCCCGTGAGTCGAATATTGTGATTTATGTGGTTTTTCGTTAAGTAATACTTGAGTTTCACTTTATAGCTATCCATATTGGTAGAAATTCCTTGATATTGATCAGTGTTGAGTATTGGTTTCAGTTGAAAATTTTTATGTGAAGTTATATACTAAGTGAGATTGGTTATAGATGTTTCCCTTGCCAGGATGATATTGATTCTATTGTTGGCTCCCTTGTCAGGACATTTGTTTACTCTGTTAATTTCCTTGTTGGATTGTTGTCATTTGATGTGTTTGGGTGAGAAAGAGTGTAAAATCACGAAGGGTGATGTCGTGCGTGAGATTGTGAGTGAATGTTAATGCACGAAGGGCGATGTCGTGCCGATATTGTGATTGCAAAAGCACGAAGGGTGATGTCGTGCCATGATATGAGTGATAATGCACGAAGGATAATGCTGTGCCATGATTATGTGAGGTAAAATCATGAAGGGTAATGTCGTGCTGAATATATTGATTCTGATGGTGAGGACGAGAGTAAAAGCACGAAGGGTGATGCCGTGCAATTGCTTTTGTGTTACTATTTATGTTGCTTAAATTGATATCTAATTTGTGCTTTATCTCGTTATTTCCATTATTTGATATTTCCTCCCCTCAGCATGTTCCCCTTTCCTTTATGGTTAGCTATTTATTTCTCGTTGTTATTATTCTCTCCGTATACAATTAAACTGCACAGGTTGATTTGGTTGTCGTGTCCTAGCCTCGTCACTACTTCGCCGAGGTTAGGCTCGGCACTTACTCAGTACATGGGGTCGGCTGTACTGATGCTACACTCTGCATATTTTTTTTGTACAGACCCCGGTACAGGACCCTACGGACCCTAGAGTGAGGAGGCTGCCTTCAGTCCATTTGGAGATTCCGAGGTAGTCCTGCAGGCGTCCGCAGGCCTTGGCGTCCCCTCCTACTTCCTTTATATTCTGCTCTTCTTTATCCTGAGACAGATTTATCTATTTTGTTCAGACCTTTATATGTAGTATTCATAGTTAGTCCGTGGAAATTGTGACACCAAATTCTGGGTTTAGTATTAAAATTTCGAAATGATAATTAGTGAGCTTGCTAGACTTTATTTCCTTTCGCACATTTATTTCTGTTGGTTTTGTTTCCACCTGTTAGCTGTTAATAATAAAGAATGAGGTAAATAATCACTAACATTGGCTTGTCGAGCGGGTTCAATGTTAGACGACATCACGATTCCGACGATGTAAAATTCGGATAGTGACAGAACGATAATATCTTTCTCTCCTTTCATTAGATGCCAAGGAGAGCAAAAGGACCCTTTCTTTTGGACAAATTTTAGGTTTCTAGCGTTAGAACTAGGTACAACAAAGCGAACTTTTTTGTTAGTTAGATATCCTTTATAACGTCACATAGGTTGATATTCTGATCACCTGACTGTGTTTTTGCCCAGTATTGTAATCTATGGAGGTAAGACAATACGCCCCCCNAAAGTATGCTGATGTCACGTATCTCTCAATTAAGTCATAATTTTCTGAAACCAAGAGCATATCTGAACCTTTCGCATAGTTCACGAGCAAGCTATGACGGAGCCACCTTATGCTAAGGGGTGTCAATTGACACCCCCTCGTCGGATATTTATTTATTTAGCTACGTCAAAAATTTATCCTATATATTGATTCTTTTTATTTTTTTAGTGTGTTTATTTTCTATATTTTAATACCCTTTAATTAAATTTTTGGCTCCGTCACCGTGAACAAGGTATATATTGTATTTGCCAATCATATATTGGGAAATAGTTTCTACTCAACTATGAAACATCGGAAACGTGTAAGAAAACCACTTACTGTTTCAAAAAAATATTTTCTTAAAAGTATCTCTTTTTTTTATAACAAACACATAAATACAGAGCAGTATTATGTTTTGACATGATTAAAAATTTATTTTCCTCTTTGATGTGTTCTTATTTTCCATTTTAAAATCGGCAAAATACTTTAAAACCCCCAAAACTTGGCACGCATTATTGGCAATATTCTTGAACTATTTATGGTCTTAATTCCCTTACCATACTTGGTTGTTTGACAATTGTTACCCCGTGGACGATCTCATCCCAAGAAAGTGACTTGCATTCGCTTGTCACGTGAATTTTTCTGTGGTATTTTTTTGAATAATAAAATATATTTTTACCTTTTTAAGTATGTTACTTTTTTAGATAATTTTTTGAATAAAATTTATAATAAAACTTGGATAGAACTATATTACTTAGGCTGATTTATTTTATTTGACTAAAAATAATAAGGTTTTAGTTATTCCTTTTTGAATTTGACCTGAAAATAAAGATATATATATAATTGAAATAAATAGTCAAGGAATCTAAAAAGTTATAAAAATACATAGAGTGTACAATTGCAAGTTTATTATTTTGGCTATACTTTTTTATTTGGCAAAAATTGATGGAGCTATGACCAATTTTTTAATATTGGTTTGACTCAAAAATAGAAAATACACAATTAAAATAAATAGACATTATATATGAAGAAAAAAAAGGAAATATACAAAACTCGTACTCCATTATTTTTGCTAAAATTTTTTTGTTTGGCTAAAATGATGGAGTTCCTACCCAATGTTTTACAAATTCGGCCAAAAAAAAAAAAAAAAAAAATTTAGTTGGAACAAATAGGCATTATATCTTATAAGAAATTGAAAATAATAAAAGCTAGAATAAAGTTCATATTGTATGTTAAGATGAAGCAAGAAGAAATATAGTTGTAACAAATAAATCATTATATATGACTATATGATAATTAAAAGTTAAAAAATAATCTATTTGGATGATTTTTCAAATTTTTTTCACCCCCACGCGCTTAAAAGAGAGTGCGCACACACACTCTTTGCCACATCAGCGTCCAGGGAGGTAATGGCTCTCAAAAGGCCAAATTGAAGGAGGTAATTAAGACCACAAATAATTTAGGACTGTAATTAATATTTCGTGCCAAGTTTAAGATTTTTTTTTAGTTATTCTGCAAATTTCGATAATGGAATTCTCTTAACTTTTCTATTGGTAACATTATAATTACATAATAATGATGCGTCCAGGGGCGTGTAATACTAATGTTGCATGTAGGTGTATAGTTTTTCTCAGAGTGAGACAATCCCATGGAAAACTCCTATATTTTCCATTAAAAAAAATAATTAAAATGACAAAGAGCAGGTACAACTTATTAGTATTACTTGTTTAAGGATACTCGTTTTGCGCGTGCATCCTAAGTCATAAGTATAAAACTTAAATATCATATAAATATTATTAAACTATGTATACTTGACGTGCAATTATTAAATATCAATTTTGAAAGTAATTTTAGAATTTAATGTTGAGTCAAACAGTAGAGTAATTTTAAATATTGAGATATTTTATATTTAATTATAATGTTTGTTAAAAGTAATGGGATATAATATTGTATACCTGGAGAAGCAAAAATAATATTTTATAATTTTTCTTATTGTTCTTTTTATTTTTACTAAGATAACTAAAGTCGATAATTGTTTGCAGCATATTGACCTGTTATAAATGTCGAATGCCTTTATGTGAGTAGCATAATAATTCATTAAAAATTTAGGTTAGAAAAGGGAGAAGGACTAAGCTTATATAGCACTTAATGTGTGTGACGACCCGATATGTCGTTTTGAGTATCTGTACTTCGTTCGATATTTTAAGGGCTCGAGTAAGTTCGTGTTATATTATGGGACTTGTTGGTATATTTGGACGTGGTCCCGAGGGGCTCGGGTGAGTTTCGAATAAGTTTGAGTTGTGTTACGCTCATTTTTTTAATGTTTCGACGATGTTTCTTCAAGCATAAATGGTACTACATTAAGGAAATTAGCTTCAATTTCTGATTTTATTGAAGCATTAGATTCGTATCATAATTACGGAGCCATAGAAAAAAATTATCAAATTTGAACATCGTGTGAGGATTTTATGGTAATTTTACTAAGAATTGTGTTGCCATATTTTTCAGATTAATTACGAAATTGTCACTTACTTCGTATTTAAAAAATCTGCATTATTTCCAAATATTGAAACCAACATATCTCCTTCAATATAAAGTCAAATGGAGTGATTCAAGAGCCTAATTTGACTAGAATTTCACAAGGAATCCATTGGAGGTATCAAAAGCGAGTTTAGAGATCATTTGACATATGTAACGAGGCAAAACAGTGTTAAAATGAGAGTTTTGTTCATTTCACATATTTTGAGTTGTGGGGAGTTCGGAATTGGGAAATGTTTTAGGCGATTTTCACCATATAAATTGGGTAAGTGTTCTCTACTCGGTTTTAGTTATATTCCATGAATCTATCTTCGATTTTAGCTTTTGGTTGATGAATTTTAAAGAGGAAATTGGGGGTTTTGGCCTAAAGTTTCATAATATAATTTTCTGAGTTTTGAACATCAATTTGGAATCGAAATTGAGTAAAAATAGTATAGTCGGACTCGTAATTGAATGGGTTGTCGGATTTTGTGAGTTTTATCGGGTTTCGAGGCGTGGACCCGGGTGTGTTTTTTTACCGGATTTGGGATTTGATTTAGGATTTGATCTTTATCATTTGGAATTGTTTGCTTGGGCTTTATTTGATGTATTTGAGTTGATTTTGTCTAGTTTTGAGACGTTCGGAGATCACTACGCGCGTGCTGATACTTTTGGAGCATCGCTTGGCTTGCTCAGTATTGTAATTGACTTGTTCGAGATAAGTGTTTTGCCTAACTTTGTTGAGGAAATTTTTCCTCTTATTTATCATTGTTTGTTAGCTGCATGGGTGATACATATATGAGGTGACGAGCGTATATGTATGTGCCAGGGTTAATCATGCTTTGGTGGATTATGTTACATTTATGTTTGTAAAATTTCGTGACCTCTTGCTTCATGCCTCATTTGACTTCTAAATATTAAGAACCTAGTATTACATGTTAGATTCGAGACTTAGCCTATTATAACTTGATCAAATCTGACGGAACTCTGATAATACATTGATGTGTTTAATTCAGTCATCTCTATGCATAATCATTAATACATTGTTACAGCCGATATTTTGAGATGCTAGATTCCATACTTGTACTATTGATAATTGTGGAAGTACTTGAATTATGTGTTCCTTGAGGGTCCGTTGAATCATTGTTGGCTTGAAAATCAGTGATTGAAAATTTGTTTGGAGTATTTGTTTGGGCCTTCTCCTAGATGTTATTTATACTTCCTGCTTTGCTATTTATTGATATTTATATGCTTGGTAAGGAAGAGTGTAAAACACGAAGGGTGATGTCGTGCCCTTTTATATTCATTATCATGTGAGGAAGAGTGTAAAGCACGAAGGGTGAGGCCGTGCCATTTTATATTCATTATCATGTGAGGAAGAGTGTAAAGCACGGAGGGTGATGCCGTGCCATTTTATATTCATTATCATATGCGGAAGAGTGTAAAGCACCAATGGTGATGCCGTGCCATTTTATATTCATTATCATGGTGAGGAAGAGTGTAAAGCATAAAGGGTGATGCCGTGCCATTTCATATACATTATCATGTGAGGGAAGAGTGTAAAGCACGAAGGGTGATACCGTGCCATATCATGTGAGAGTAAAAGCACGAAGGGTGATGCCATGCCAGTTCATTTATATTGTTATGCTTTTAATATTGTGAGGTCATGACACGAAGGGTGTTTCCGTGCAGGTAAGGTTGAGGGACATGCATTATAATGTGATATCTGTTTTCCGTGTATACATTTCCACCTTTACTTTGAGCTGTTATTGTCGAAATTATATATTTTTTGTGATGTGTTGTTATTGTCCCGTACTTGACCTCTATCTCAATTGTTGTTGTGTTTTCCATACTTTTACTTGCTTAACATGCCTATGCCATGCCTATTTCCTGCTTCTAAAATTATTCTCATGTCATACCTATTCCGTCACACTCTAGTTTAAGCATTCCGTCATGCTAGTCATTCACGCCCTTACTTGTTAACTTGTAAAGATCATGTGTTTCCTTCTTATTTGTCATATGTGTACTTAGGTCTCCAATATGATAGTTAATTGACATTGATATCCTCTACTTTCCAATTGTTGTTATTACTCACGTACTTTCCGTTTAGTTCTTTATTGTTGCCCACATATATATCCTTGTCCATTGTTGTTACTCGCGTATTTCCTACTTTGAAATTCATGTTATGGTGTTTCTGGCATATGGTTGGTTCTGTTATACGTACATTTGAAAGAATGAGTTGAACGCACGAAGGATGTTGCCGTGCTAATTGATTTGTTACATAAATTTATTTATATATGGTGAGGATGAGATAGAAGCACGAGGGGTGTTACCGTGCCATGTGACTTGATATCTTGGATACCTTCTTATACCATGAAAGATTATAAATCTTCTACTATAATTCCTGCTAGTAATCGTTGACTGTCTCACAGAGTTGTATACGATACTTTTATCTATTATGTTTTGAACTGCCTATATTGTTAGTCTAAGGTACAGGTTATAACAAATGGCATCTTTCAACTAAAAGTCTGGTCACTACTTCGATGAGATTAGAAAAAATACTTACCAGTACATAGGGTCGGTTGTACTAATACTACACTTCTATACATTGCGTGCAAATTTTTGGAGCGGAGCTGCTGGTGACGTCGGATGCTGATTCGGAAGATGTTCGTGCGTTTGGATATAGCTGCCACTTGTCCATGGTAGCTTAGGTTATAGCTAATTTGTTTATGTAACCTTCAAGTAGAACGTGTATTTATTTTTATCAGTATTGAAATTCCAAATCTTAGAAGCTCGTGATTTGTACCACCAGGTCTTGGATAAATTTGTAAATGTTTAGCTAATTCTTTACTATTTTCCTATAATTTCTTTGGATTGTATTTTCTGTTAGTTGGCTTACCTAGCATATCGACTTAGGTGCCATCACGACTAGTGCTTTTTGGGTCGTGACAATGTAATTTTAATATACTTATAATCTACATTCACAAGAAATAGTATTTAATAAACCTCTGTGTAATTAGAAGAATCAATACTTAAGTACGTATTTATGTACCATATACTATATGTGAATTTTTCTTTGCGTATGGACTAATTATGTGTATCATAAATATTAAGTTAATTTTCATTAGGAATTTATGGATATTATAGTAGTCAGCTTAATTTGATCAATGTTAGTTAATCAAATACATTGTTAGTATAAAACTAATTGTATCAGTTTCTCGTCCATCTTGCGAATATCCTTGTTAAAAGCTTTTAAATCATATATGTCTCAACCTTTTTATTGTGTTTCCTCCGACTACCAGTCACTAACTCTCTATGGCTAGTGTTAGCTCCCGAGTCCTGACATTGATGAAATTGTAATCTCAAGAGAATTAAGTTTTTAATATATAGTATAGCCATTTAACTGAGTTATTAGGAATTCCATTAATGCCTTAAATTTTTTATTATTATCCAAATTCTTATTTTCTACTCAAGTTTTAACACTTCAATAATTAAACGTGATCACGCAATTCATCCAAGATGTATTATATAAGAAAGCTTAGTTGAGTTCAAACACTTAAATAGTTAGTAAAGGAAGGAATGTTACAATTTATCCAACGTGAAGTCATATACTCAAAAGAATAAATCAAGTTGGAGTTATAATTTTTTTTACTTTAGTAGGTGAGTAATTGAGAATTTAAATCTAACACGTATTTAATATATGCAGTTACATTATTGTACATAAAACTTTTTATAAACACAAGAATACGAAAATATATAACAAAATTTACTACTGTTTTAATGTTAATTTGCATGTCTATAGTCTTAATTCCGTGTGATGAATAAATTATCATCCTATTTCGATCAACTCCTCCGTTTGTTAAATAAATTTTTGAAATGATTAATCATTTTATGTAAACTGGGCTAAATGAAAATAGAGTATTCAATTATGTTAACTGATTCTTGCCTTAGGAATATTATCAAGGTTTGCATGCTTGATAATAGAAGGTAAACAAACTTTTCGAGTAATTTTCTTTTAGGACGTGGATGCTGATTCTTAGATATTAAAATGAGAAAATTAAAATATGTAGGCAAAATCAAGACTAAAGTAAAAGAGAAACAATTAAATCTCGTGAATTTGTTTCTTTCAATAACTACACTTTTTTTTGGATGAAAACGAAATAAATGTACTTTAAGATATACTAAAAATATTCTATGTTGACTTGGACTCTATAAGGAATACAAATTTTCCATACGTGAACATAATTCTTTTTTAAGAAAAATAAATTAGTTACCTTCGAAGTCTTTTTTAAGTCTTAAATATTAGGACTAATTACATATTTCAAAGAAGGAAAGATATAAAATTTTAAATTTAGTTGATTTTAAAGTACTAAATATTAGGGAAATAATTTAATTACGATTTTGTCCAAACTAAAATATGTTTTTAAAGGGAAAAAAAGACGAACAATATTTTGCTAAGGGCCTTCGTGCTTTTAATATAGTATAAATAGATATATAGATTGCCAAATTGATTTAATTACTGGGTTCAGAATTCTAGCTTGTTCTTTTTTAAAGATTTTCTATTATGTTCCTACCTTTTGTTTTCTTTTTTTAATTTTAATCTACACAATTTCTGTAATCTTAGGCTTTGACAAAGTCAATTTTACAATCCATACACTCACATAATTGAGATAAAATTTATCTTAGTTAACTTTAATTTGTGTGTGGATTGATAATAGAGATTAAGCTCCACATGTTTCATTAATTCCAGAAAGTGTGACATGATCTGCTTAACAATGTCTTCAGTCTCACTTAGATCTTAATATAATTTTAAGGAGTTTCAGCCAAATGATTTAAATCTCTATCATCAGCCAACAGTTTAGTCTTAATAAATCTAAAGCATGTTTAACTATTACATAAAGGTCCAGCAATTTGAAGTTTGCTTGGTAGCATGTTAACAAGCAATTGCAATTAGTTAAGATAAATCATGTTACTTAACGTGACAATAAAATACGATGTTTGTTTTGGTTGTTACTTAAATTTTATTGTATCGTATAGTTAAATCCGTAGTTACGTAACGATGAAATGTGCCACTTTATGTAACGATCGATTTAGTGTGGTTGCGTCGTTATCTTGTTTATTTGTCTCTGTGATGACCCTTATGGGTCATCTTGTGTTTTAAGACTCTATTATGCGCTCGTTAGCCTTAAAATTTTTATTTTTATCCACCTCGATTTGCCTGCACAGTAGGGCGTAATTCCGGAAAGCCTTTATGTGAAAAATTGAAGAAACAATGATTTTGGCCTTAAAAATAATTTTTAGTTGACTTTGGTCAAAGTTTTGAGTAAACAGACCCATGTTTTGACGGTCCCGGTGGGTCCGTGGTAAAATATGGGACTTGGACGTATGCCCAGAATCGAATTCCGAGGTCCCTAACTCGAGATATGAATTTTTGACTAAAATTGAATTGCTGAAAATTAATGATTTTAAAGAATTTGCTTAATGTTTGATCTTGATGGTATCGGGTCCGTATTTTGGTTCCGGAGCGCGGTACATGTCTGTTATAATATTTAAACCTTTTCTGTGAAATTTGGTGAGAAACGGAACTGATTTGACGTGATTCGGGCCTTCGGTTGAGAAAATAATATTTTAAAGTGTTGTTGAGAATTTCATGTGTTTTGGTGTCAAATCCGTAGTTCGAGGTGTTATTTTTGCGATTTGACGCACGAGCAAGTGTGTATGATGTTTTTAGACGTGCACGTTTGGTTTGGAGCCTCGAGGGCTCGGATGTCATTCGGGCGATGCGCAAGTTGAGTTCAAACCTCAACAAGGCTGTTGGTGTACCAGATCTGGTGTGCCTGCACCTGCGAGCCTTTGGTCGCAGGTCAAAGCAATAGCCCGCAAGTGTGACCCAAGCCTGGGACTCCATTTTCCGCAGATGCAGACTTCTCTTCGCAAGAGCATGACCGTAGAAGCGGGCGTCCTGTCCCCACGTGCGGATGTGTAGGTGCGACCAAAGCACCGCAGGTGCAAAGGTCACTGGGTAATGAGATCATTAATTCGGACTGCATCCATTTTTCTTCTCATTTTCAAAAGATAAGAGACCTAGGGTGATTTTTCAAAGACATTTTCTTCCCCAAATCATAGGTAAGTGTTCCTTAACTCGTTTCTTTCAATATTTTACTTTATTTTACAAGAATTCAACAAAAAATCTAGGAATTTCATGGTAGAAATTGGGGGTTTGGGTAGAATTATGAATTTTTGGGAAATTAGAAATTTGACCATAATATGGGGCCGGATTTCGAAACTAATTACATATTCGGGCTTGGGAGTGAATGGATGAAAGGATTTTGGTCCGAACTTCGAGTTTTGACCAAGAGGGCCCGGGGTCGATTTTTGACTTTTTGAAGGAAAATTTGGGAAATCTTTAATTGTGTACTGAGATTGATTTCTTTAGCGATAATTGATGTTATTAAGTTAATTATGACTAGATACGAGTGGGTTGGAGGTGAATTCTAGAGGAAAAGCGGTATTTGAGCAGTGGGTGGCCTGCGGATCAAGGTAAGTGTCGTGTCTAACTTCAGCTTGAGGGATTAGGTGTTGATAGCTATTTGTGACGTGTTTGGTTGTTTAGTACAGTGTATATGTGAGGTGACGAGCACCTATACATTGTTGTCGAGTCATAGCATGTGAGTGAGTCCTATTGATGTAACTGTTGTAGTCTTTAATCAACTTGTCCATGTTTAGCTTAGCTAATTGATATGTTGGACATCTCTTATCCTGTTTTACTCAAATTTGGTAATTATTGAGTATTGACTCAAGGTTGAGACCGATATTGCGGCATTAAGTATTGAAGTAAGACGGATTTATGACAATTATGTATCTCTGTTGCTATTGGTCGTTGTTTTTGTGAGGAAGAGTGTAAAACACGAAGGGTGACTCCGTGCCATGTTTGTGAGTGAGTGTTAATGCACGAGGGGTGATGTCGTACCATGTTTTGTGAGTGATAAAACACGAAGGGTGATGTCCTGTTATATTATGAGAGAGTTAATGCACGAAGGGTGATGTCGTGTTATATTATGAGAGAGTTAATGCACGAAGGGTGATACCGTGTTGTTCTATTTATTTATTTGGTAAGGTTGAGAGTAAAAGCACGAAGGGTGATGCCGTGCAGTTTTCTTTCGATGTTTTATCTGCTTAAATCGTTTAAGGCATATTGTTTGATTTTGTCTTATCATTGTTTCTCATTCCTTATATTGTGAACCCCCACTGTATGTCCCCTTCCCTTTATTTCCTGCTCTATTACTTTTATTATCCGTTGTTGCTACTTGAATGATTATAATGTTAATGTTATATATGGGTGTCTTGTCCTAGCCTTGTCACTACTTCACCGAGGTTAGGCTCGACACTTACCAATGCATGGAGTCGGTTGTACTGATGCTGCACTCTGCACTTTCTGTGCAGATCCAGGTGTCGGGCCGAGCTGATTCCGAGCTTTGCTGTTGACTTCTTTACCCGGAGACCCAAGGTAGATCTTCCGATGTCCGCAGATTCCTGGAGTCCCCTCCTATATGTTCATTTACTGTTTTTCTTTGGTTCATAAACATTTGCATACTCAGTTGTATACTTTTCTTTCAGCCGAATACTTGTAGATAAACCATAGTAGTCCATGAGTTGTGACTCCAGATCATGGGTGGTTATGTATAAATACTCGGTTTTTTTATTGATTTCAATTTTCTTATTAATTTGATATGGGTTACTTGTGGTTAATCGCCGAAGTTTTAAGATTATCGCACATTGAATATCTAATGTTGGCTTGCCTAGCAAGTGTGATGTTAGGCGCCATCACGATCTCGACGGTGGGAATTTTGGGTCGTGACAAGTTCGTATCAAAGCACTAGGTTGCTTAGGTCTCACAATTCACGGACAACCTTAGTAGAGTCTGGGGGATATGTACGGAGACGTATGTACTTATGTCCCAGAGGCTATGAAGTTTAGGAACAAATTTCACTTTTATTCACTCTGCCGTGCGATTTTGTTATCTCAATATTGATTAAATTCTCCTATTCTTATTCTCTCTCAGATGGCGAGAACGCGCACTGCTTCCTCCGCTGATCAGCAGTCAGAGCCTCCAGCAACAGCTCCTACGAGGGCCAGAGGTCGAGGCCGAGGTCGTGCCATAGGCCAAGGCAGGGGCAGAGCTCAGGCCAGGGCCCGAGCAGTAGCCCCAGCTGTGGAGCCTCAGGTAGAGTTCGACAAGGAGGTTCCCGCTCAGACCGTTCTGGCCGGGCCAACTCAGGTCCCAGAGGGGTTTATTGCCACCCAAGTGCTTCAGGATGCCTTGGTCCGATTAGTGGGCCTTATGGAGAGTGTGTCCCAGACTGGCGCATTCCCCATGGAACCAGTCGTATCTCAGGCTGGAGGAGGAGCCCAGACTCCTTCCACTCACACTCCGGAGCAGATGGCTCCCCAGTTTCAGACTCCAGCAGCCCATCCATTTGGAGTAGTTTAGTTGGTTTCTGCAGCACCGCCTGGTGATGGGTCAGCTATGTCCTCCGAGGCCTTGTGAAGATTGGATAGGTTTACCAAGATTTTCCCAGTTCATTTTAGTAGTGCCACTTCAGAGGACCCCCAGGAGTACCTTGATAGCCGTCATGAGGTTCTTCGGAACACGGGTATTTCGGAAACCAATGGGGTCAACTTTGCTGCTTTTCAGATGACTGGTTCTGCCAAGAAATGATGGAGAGATTATTTATTGACCAGACCAGCTGGGTCGCCTGATCTCACTTGGGACCAGTTCTCACATCTCTTCTTAGAGAAGTTTTTGCCTATCACCTTGAGAGAGAAGCGTCACCGTCAGTTCGAGTGTCTCCAGCAGGGCAGCATGACTGTTACTCAGTATGAGACTCGTTTTATGGATTTGTCCTATCATGATATTCTTTTTCTTCCCACACACACAGAGAGAGAGAGGGTAAGGAGGTTTATTGAGGGTCTTGCTCATCCTATTAGATTGCAAATGGCTAAGGAGACAGGGAGTATGATTTCTTTCCAGGATGCGGCCAATGTGGACAAACGCGTTGAGATGGTTCTTGGATAGGGAGGTCAGGGGTCAGACAAGAGACCTCGCCATTCTGGAGGATTCAGCGGTGCCTCATCTGGAGGCGGGGGTACTTATGGTAGAGGCCATCCTCCCATGCCATTTCATTCAGCACTCCAGGCATCCCACGGTGCCCCAGGTGGTTGTGGCTCTTATATGCCTTATTCTGATTAGCCAGCCTACAGTGCATCACCATCTCCTATCAATGCACCTCCTCTTCAGAGTTTTCAGGATGGTTATTCAGGTCGACATGCGAGTTTGCTCGGCCAGCAGTCTCAGTAGCCAAGGTCATGTTACACTTGTGGCGACCCGAGACACATTGTTAGATATTGCCCTCGTGCATCGAGTAGTTCACAATACAAGAGTTCTCGTGTCATGGTTCCGGCACCAGCTGCTGCACCGCCTGCCCAGCCAGCCAGAGGTAGGGGTCAGGTAGCCATAGGTAGGGGCCAGATTGTTAGAGGTGGAGGCCCGTCAGTTAGAGGTTGTCCCAGAGACATGTTTCAGGGTGGTGGGGCCCGGCCCCGATGTTATGCCTTTCTAGCCAGACATGAGGCTGAGTCATCCGATGTTGTTACTCACAGGTACTATTTCAGTTTGCAGTAGAGATGCTTCACTTCTATTTGATCTGTGGTCTACTTAATAATATGTGTCATCCTATTTTGCTTCATATTTGGTCGTATCTCGTGATTCCTTGAGTGCCCCTGTATGTGTGTCCACACTTGTGGGGGATGCTATCGTTGTAGATCGTGTATATCGTTCGTGTGTGGTCACTATTGGGAGTCTTGAGACCAGTGTAGACCTTCTGCTCTTATAGATGGTGGATTTCGATGTTATATTGGGTATGGATTGGCTGTCACCTTATCACGCTATCTTGGACTGTCATTCTAAGATGGTGACCTTAGCCTTGCCGGGATTGCCTCGATTAGAGTGGAGAGGGACTCTTGCCATTCTACCAGCAGGGTTATTTCTTATATGAAGGCTCCGCGCATGGTCGAGAAGGGGTGTTTGGCCTATTTGGCTTATGTTCGTGATTCTAGTGCTGAGGTTCCCTCTGTTGATTCCGTGCCTGTTGTTTGTGACTTTCCTGAGGTATTTCCTACAGACCTGTCGGGGATGCCACCCGATAGGTATATTGACATTTGTATTGACTTGGCTACAGGTACTCAGCCTATTTCTATTCTACCATATCGGATGGCCCTACTAGAGTTGAAAGAATTGAAGGAACAATTGTAGGATTTGCTTGATAAGGGCTTTATTAGACCTAATGTCTCGCCCTGGGGTGCGCCGGTTTTGTTCGTGAAGAAAAGGGATGGGTCTATGAGGATGTGTATAGATTATCGATAGTTGAACAACGTCACAATCAAGAACAAGTATTTGTTGCCGATGATTGATGATTTATTTGATCAGCTTCAGGATGCCAAGGTGTTTTTGAAGATTGATTTGAGATCTCTCTACCATCAGTTGAGGATTAGGGCACCCGATGTCCCTATGACAAATTTTCGTACGCGGTATGGTCACTATGAGTTTCTGGTGATGTCCTTTGGGTTGACCAATGCCCCAGCAGCATTTATGGACCTGATGAACCGAGTGTTCAAGCCTTATTTGGATTCCTTTGTGATCGTTATTATTGATGACATCTTGATATACTCATGTAGGGGAGGAGCATGAGCAGCACCTCAGGATAGTGCTCCAGACTTTGAGGCACAATCAATTGTATGCTAAATTTTTGAAGTGCGAGTTTTGGATGGATTCATTCACTTTCTTGGGCCACGTCGTATCAGCAGAGGGTATTAAGGTAGATCCTAAGAATATTGAGGTAGTCAAGAACTGATATAGACCCACTTCAGCTACGGAGATCAGGAGCTTCTTGGGTTTGGCGGGTTATTACCGTCGATTTGTGGAGGGGTTTTCATCTATAGCAGCCCCGTTGACAAGGTTGACCCAGAAGGGAGCCCCATTCAGATGGTCGGACCAGTGTGAGGCGAGCTTTCAGAAGCTCGAAACATCTTTGACTTCAGCGCCGGTGTTGGTATTACCATCAGATTCAGGTTCTTACATGGTGTATTGTGATGCCTCCCGTGTTGGCTCAGAGCAGTATTGATGCAGGAGGGCAGAGTGATTGCATAAGCATCTCGGCAGTTGAAGGTTCATGAGAAGAATTACCATGTTCATGATTTAGAGTTGGCAGCCATTGTTCACGCGCTGAAGATTTGGAGGCACTATCTTTATGGCGTGTCGTGTGAGGTTTTCATGGATCATCACAGCGTTCAGTATTTGTTCAAGCAGAAGGATCTCAATTTGAGGTAGAGCAGGTGGTTAGAGCTATTGAAGGACTATGATATCACCGTATTGTATCATCCGGGAAAGGCCAATGTGGTGGCCGATGCGTTGAGTAGGAAGGCAGTGACTATGGGAAGCCTCACGTTCATTCCAGTCGATAAGAGAACGCTAGCTTCAGATGTTCAGACTTTGGCCAATCAGTTCGTGAGGTTGGATATTTCAGAGCCCATCCGTGTTCTAGTTTGCACAGTCACTCGGTCTTCCTTGTTTGAGCGTATCAGAGATTGGCAGTATGATGATCCTCATTTGATGGTCCTTAGGGACACAGTTAGTCACGGTGGTGCCAAGAAGGTTACCGTTGGAGATGAAGGAGTTTTGAGGATGCAGGGTCGTGTGTGCGCGCCTAAAGTTGATGGTCTTCGTGAGTTGATCCTTGAGGAGGCTCACAATTCTCTGTATTCTATTCACCCGGGCGCCGCCAAGATGTACCAGGACCCTCGACAACATTATTGGTGGAGGAGGATGAAAAAGGATATAGTTGCTTATGTAGCTCGATGCCTGAATTGTCAGCAGGTGACGTATGAGCACCAGAGACCCGGTGGTTTGCTTCAGCGGATGGAGATTCCTGAGTAGAAGTGGGAGCGTATCACTATGGACTTTGATGTTGGACTCCAACAGACTCAAAGGAAGTCGAGGCCATATGGGTCATTGTGGATAGGCTGACTAAGTCAGCGCACTTCATTCTTGTGGCAGTTACCTATTCTTCGGAGCGGTTGGTAGAGATTTATATTCGGGAGATCGTCCGTCTTCACGGTGTGCCTCTGTCTATCATTTCTGATCGAGGTACGCAGCTTACCTTGCACTTTTGGATGGGAGTACAGCATGATTTGGGTACGCGAGTTAAGCTGAGAACAACATTCCATCCTCAGACGGACGGGCAGTCTGAGCGTACTATTCAAATCTTGTAGGATATGCTTCGTGCTTGTGTTATAGACTTCGGAGGATCGTGGGATAAGTTCTTGCCCCTTACGGAGTTCGCCTACAATAACAACTACCAGTCGAGCATTCAGATCTCTCCTTCTGAGGCATTATATGGTAGACGGTGCAGGTCGCGAGTTGGGTGGTTTGAGTTGGGGTAGGCTCGGTTGTTGGGTACAAATGTAGTATAGGAGGCCCTGGACAAGTTCAAGATTATACATGATCGACTTCGTACAGCTCAGTCCAAGAAAAATAGTTGTGCCGACCGTAGAGTTCGTGATGTGATATTCATGGTCGGGGAGAGAGTATTTCTTCGGGTATCGCCCATGAAGGATGTCATGAGATTCAGAAAGAAGGGAAAGTTGAACCCTAGGTACATCGGGCCTTTTGAGATTCTCAAGAGAGTGGGGGAGATGGCTTATAGATTGCGTTGTCTCCGGGGTTATCAACAGTCCATCCAGTATTTCATGTGTCCATGCTCCGGAAGTATCATGGTGACCCGTCCCACACATTAGATTTCAGCTCTGTCCAGTTGGACAAGGATCTGACTTATGAGGAGGAGCCGTAATCATTCTAGACCGGCAGGTTCATCAGCTGAGGTCGGAGAGTTATCCTTTAGTTCAAGTGCATTGGAGAGGTCAGCCTGTCGAGGCAGCTACTTGGGAGTCCGATTCGGACATGCGGAGTAGATATCCCTACTTGTTCGCTAGTTCAGGTACTTTTCTATGTTCGTTCGAGGACGAACATTTGTTTTAGAGGTGGAGATTGTGATGACCCAAAGGTTCATCTTGTGTTTTAGGACACTATTCTGCACTCGTTAGCTTTAAAAATTTTATTTTTACCCACCTCAATTTGCGTGCATAGTTGGGATGTAATTCCAGAAAGCCTTTATGTGGAAAATTGAAGAAATAATAATTTTGGCCTTAAAAATAATTATTAGTTGACTTTGGTCAATGTTTTGAGTAAACAGACTCGAACCCATATTTTGGCGGTCCCGGTGGGTCCGTAGTAAAATATGGGACCTGGGCGTATGTCCGAAATCGAATTTCGAGATCCCTAGCCCGAGATATGAATTTTTGACTAAAATTGAATTGTTGAAAATTAATGATTATAAAGAATTTTCTTAATGTTTGATCTTGATGGTATCGGGTTCGTATTTTGGTTCCGAAACCTAGTACATGCCCGTTATGATATTTAAACCATGTCTATGAAATTTGGTGAGAAACGGAATTGATTTGACGTGATTCGGACCTTCGGTTGAGAAAATAGAATTTTAAAGTGTTCTTGAAAATTTCATGTGTTTTGGCGTCAAACCTGTAGTTCGAGGTGTTATTTTAACGATTTGATCGCACGAGCAAGTCCGTATGATATTTTTAGACTTGTGCTCATGTTTTGTTTGGAGCCTCAAGGGCTCGAGTGTCATTCGGGCGATACGCAAGTTGAGTTCAAACCTCAACAAGGCTGCTGGTGCACCAGATCTGGTGTGCCCGCACCTGCGAGCCTTTGGTCGCAGGTGCGACCCAAGACCGAGACTCCATTTTCTGTAGATGCGGACTTCTCTTCGCAGGAGCGGGACCACATAAGCGGAACCCTGTCCGCAGGTGCGGCCCCAGTCGGCCCAGTCCTTTTCCGCAGAAGCGAACGTCCTGTCCGCAGGTGCGGATGCACAAGTGCGACCAAAGCACCGCAGGTGCGAAGGTCGTTAGGCAGTGAGTTCATTAACTCGGACTCCAACCATTTTTCTTCTCATTTTCAAAAGATAAGAGGCCTAGGGAAATTTTTCAAAGACATTTTCTTCCCCAAATCATAGTTAAGTGTTCCTTAACTCAATTCTTTCAATATTTTACTTCATTTTACAAGAATTCAACCAAAAATCTAGGAATTTCATGGTAGAAATTGGGGGTTTGGGTAGAATTAGGGATTTTTGGAAAATTAGAAATTTGACCTCAATTTGGGGTTGGATTTTGAAACTACTTACATATTCGGGCTCGGGGGTGAATGGTTGTACGGATTTTGGTCTGAACCTCGGGTTTTGACCAAGCGGGCCCGGGGTCGGTTTTTGACTTTTTGAGGGAAATTTGGGATACTGAGATTGATTTCTTCAGCGATAATTGATGTTATTAAGCTAATTATGATTATATACGAGTGAGTTGGAGGTGAATTCTAGAGGAAAAGTGGTACTTGAGTAGTGAGTGGCCTGCGGATCGAGGTAAGTGTCATGTCTAACTTCAGCTTGAGGGATTAGGTGTTGATTGACTATTTGTTACGTGTTTGGTTGTTGAGTACAGTGTATAGGTAAGGTGACGAGCACCTATACGTTGTTGTCGAGTCATAGCATGCAAGTGAGTCCTATTGTTGTAACTGTTGTAGTCTTTAATCAACTTGTCCATGTTTAGCTTAGCTAATTGATATGTTGGACATCTCTTATCCTATTTTACTGAAATTTGGTAATTGTTGAGTACTGACTCAAGGTTGAGACCGATATTGTGGCATTAAGTATTGAAGTAAGACTGATTTATGAAATTTTTATATCTCTGTTGCTATTGATCTTTGTTTTGGTGAGGAAGAGTGTAAAGCATGAAGGGTGATGCCGTGCCATGGTTTGTAAGTGAGTGTTAATGCACGAAGAGTGATGCCGTGCCATGTTTTGTGAGTGATAAAGCACTAAGGTGATGTCGGGTTATATTATGAGAGAGTTAATGCACGAATGGCGAGGCCGTGCCGTTCTATTTATTTATTTGGTAAGGTCGAAAGTAAAAGCATGAAGGGTGATGCCGTGTAGTTTTCTTTCGCTGTTTTATCTGCTTAAATCGTTTAAGGCATTTTGTTTGATTCTGTCTTATCATTGTTTCTCATTCCTTATAGTGTGAACCCCACTGTATGTCCCCTTCCTTTTATTTCTTGCTCTATTACTTTCATTATCCGTTGTTGCTACTTGCATGATTATCACTAATCTCTTGTTAAGGATAAATGTCTGTGGTTATAACTAGTTTTTGTTTTGATAATACTAAAACAGATCTGTTAGCAGCAAACTCTTGTTGTTGAGACAACAGCTATTTGTCAAAAGGAAATAGGCCTATACTCAAGTTTTTAAAAATCAACTGTTGTAAATAAATTACGGTGTACTTAATTTGCACATATTCTAACAAAAAATATCACTTTTTCTAGAAGTTAATTATACTTCAATTTAGGACCTCATATCGAGTATGACACCCTTGATTTTGATAGTCTTTTGTTGTGTTTTATCAATAATTGAGCATAAGATTTTTTTATATGTATTTTTTTTTTTTTGCATTTTTCTTAGAGTTTTACGATCCCCTGTAAAAAAAACATTATTGATTTTGGCTCTTGGAAGACTTTTTTTTCGGCAAAAGCCATCATTGTGGTGTAGGGGTTAAGGCTGAAGGGTAACAAAATGTGAGTTTCAAAATTAAGCTGGAAATTCTATACATATCACAAAATCCATTACCATTTTGTGTAAGTTTTACTTGAAGAATTGTTACAGCATTTTATAAGATGGTAAACTATATCCGACAAATAAAAACCATCCCCCGCCTCATCCTCAATAAATTTAAAACTAGACACGCACATGAACGTCGTAAAGGACAGCTCAGTGCACAAAATTTTCGCATTCACGCTGAGTTTGAGAAAGAGTCGTATTTTTAGGAGTGTAATGTAAACAATCTATTCGAATTCAAGTATTAGTGACTGCTTTCACAACTTGAAACGAGACTTATAGATCAAACGAATACAACTATACCATTGTTTCCCAGCTCCTAAGTAAAACAAATGTTCGATGGTTCATTTCACTTAGTCATAAGGTGGGCTCCAAGCTAATGAAGAGAAGGAGATATATTGTCGACCAGAGGCAGACCTACCTTGCCTCTTAAGAGGTTACAGGACCCCGTTAGTTTCGGCAGAAACTATGTATATATATTTTATATATATTTGTAAATACAGTTGGGATCCCTTAAATAATTTACGTGTGCCCCCAAACACAAAAGCTTGACCAGAAGAATGGTTGAGTGGAATGCTTTAGTTTCCTCCCTTTAGTGGTTGACGTGGGTTCAAAACTCATGTTTAGCTTTTACTCCTTTCTGTAACATCAATTTTTTTCTTCTTAAAATCAGTTTTAGTTTAGTACTAGTATATAGTATATGCTGGTCAACTTAATTAATTTTATTCTCTTTGTAAATATCACCCTTCAAATCAAAAACCTCAAATTACAACTTATTGCTCCACAAATGAAAAAATATAAATACTTTCTGTCATAACCTTCTTCAACAATCACTTCAATAAAGTAGTGGGCATCATTAACTTTGACTCCAGGAAACTGAGAGTTTGAGACTCTTCTTCAAATACTTGACTACTCACACACCCTTAATCTTGATTTTTTTGTGTAAGTTTTTGATAATTTTAAAGTTTGAACACTCTTTTGATCATTGACTTCTTTTTAATTGAGAAAAAATTAGAAATTTTAAAGCTTGAAATAGACTTAAATCAAACACATTTCCTTCCCGTAGCACCTATTTTGCGAAAAATCTCTCTCTGTTAGATGCTTTTTCTTTCTTTAGAATTATTTTTAATACTTAGATGATAAGTTATCGATCATAATTATTAAGTTTTTAAAGAGTTGCACACCGAATTTTATCACTAGTAATTAGTATCTAGGTGCACGTCGAATTTTATCACTAGTAATTAGCATATAGTGGTGTCCCCGTAGCGTTCAAATTTTGGGTCCGGGGGAAAGACCACTTAGCGCAGTGGAATAGGAAAGAGAGCGTCGAGCAAAGCTTTCGTGTCACCAGAAATATTGCCTTACTGGACGGGTACGCTAAGGAAGGGGAGTCGCTTGCTTGTTTGGTGTGTTTGGAACCGGGTTGTTTAAAGCTACCCTTTCTTGAAGAAAGAGAACCTGGGCCAGGTCTTGGTATATTTTGACATGATTTACGCTATCTAAACTCCTGCGGTTTCCGATATTGCAATGGCAAGCAAACAGAAGGTTTCCCTCTTTCGGGTATAGGTTTTCCCGATTGATTGGAAAGATTTTAGACTGTCAGAGAAAAAAAAAGCTATCTAACCCTGATATCCTTGGTACTGTCCCTGCTGAGAAAGATCCGGATATCTCAGTTCATATTAGGGAAAGGAAAGTGAGGGGAAGAGGGGACAACCCTTGGCCCGATCATCCAATTCGCTCCAACAGACAGGCACGACAAGATCATATATCAGAGATACGGTAAATGATGAACACTGAACAGCAATCCTATGTACGTAGATTATATTGTCTTGTGGTGTATATTTGAAATTGGATGTTTTCCTAGGTAGACAAATTAACCAGAATTATGAGCCAATGATAGATATTTCCCCCTTTTATTTTCCGTTTGACTTATAAGTAAGAGCTCAGAATGGATGGCCCTACTGCATTTCGCACCGTCATTTTAATGGAATTATACACTGTTAATGTTAAAAGTTTTATACTGTTAATAAAATACTTTATTTTTTGGTTATCAAATCAAAATTACGATAGACAATTTTTTGTTCGTCGATCATCTTAACATGACGGTATAAAAAAAGAAAATTACATATATAGCGAAACTAGAAATTCTGCTAAACATGTTTTAAATTTAATAGAAATAAACAATATTTGATCTATATATATATATAGATAGCACAAATTTTTTGACAAAGATGTTTAACCGACTACATTTTGCTAACTGTAGCTCTTTTTTTTATCATATTGATTTTTCACCTGATGTGCGGTACTCGCATTGCGGCTCGACTAAATCTTGCTTCGTGTTAGAAAATCCCATATTGAGGGATAAAATGCTCTTTAACAAAAGTGACTTAATACCCAGTAGCCTAAGATTTGAACCCGAGACCTCAAGTTAAGGATGAAAGAGTACTTCCCGCTCCATCATATCTCTTCCACCGTGTATAACTGCACATATAGGTTAAACTCTATTTAAATAACAGCATCGGAACGGAGACGACACCCCGTTCGTGCACTGTATAACGGTAAAATTTCATCCTTTTTCTATTCTATAATTTCTGAAGTTGAATGGTAAACTATCCGGTTTACATTTACCCAAAGTTCTAACTATTTTTCAAATGATAGATGAGTCAGTAGTTTCTTTGTTTAATGATGTTATTGCGGAGGAAACATAGATTACGGAGCTCCCATTTTTTTTTTTTATTTAAAAGAAACGATTAAGTAATTGCAAATTATTAATATATAAAATATATCGGCTCGAAATTTTAAGAATAATGGTGGCAATTTATTTCTTTACTTATAGAACTCTAAATGGAATCATTTTCACCAACAAAGCCATAATAGTTTCCTTTTTGGGTGGCTTCCTTTTATTAAAAGAACAATTAAAAAGAATTAATTATTAGTTTGTTGATCTTATCCATTTAATTCACGTTTTCGTTCTCGAGCACCAAATTCAAAAGAATGCTTTCTTATCTCCTTTTCCCCTTAGATGAGCCAAATGTTAACAACTAAATAATAGTACTTATTAAACATCGAATCACTTGACCATATACTTTAATTATAATTACTCATGGACCACTAATTAATAAGTAATAAGCAGTTAGCACTCAACAAAGAGCAACATCCACCATTCACTCATATAATTAACGTAGTTTGCTTAAAGAAACTTCCCGCTTTCGGTTTCGTATACATCATATGATCATTAACGAGGAGTATTCAGAGTTTTAAGTTTATGCGTTTTGAATTTTAGAAAAAGTTATTTTTTTGGATAAATTATTCATACATATTCAATAAATTTTTTATCACAAATACAATAAGTTTGAGCTGAAACAACTAAATTCTGCCAAACTCATAGCTAATACTCTAAATCCGTCTTTGTATGAATCAAAATTAGATCTAGGTTTTTATACAATTAAATTTATAGAGAAAATGGTCAGTCTAAGTCAATATTAATGACCAACTGACAGATCTGTTGTATTTGTAAGGAATGCTAAACGTGCGCTATTCAATGACACTATCTTTGAATAATAATGAAGCAATGAATGACTCAAGAATGTAAAGAATAGTACTAAATGGCAAAAATGTTAGTGTGTATGTATATAATATTTATTCATCACTAGGTTATAAGTTGATAAATCAATTTACAAGTGTATAAATCCCTAAAATAACCTGACTCTGTGTTACTAGTGATGAATGAATGTTATATACATACAAACACTAACATATACTATAATAAGTTATATATACATTATAGTATTACAGTGAAGTGTCAGTGTGTCTATATATATATATATATATATATATATATATATATATGCACACACACTTTGGTAGCCTTATATATGTATCAATCTCTAAAATAACCCGATCATGTGTTCCTAGCGCTTCATGTTCTTATATATATATATATATCCACCCCTCCCCTCTAAGGGGAGACAAGGGAACATAATGGCCCACCATAACAGGGAATCTCAAAGCCCAATGCCGAATACCCTCGGCCGGTTCCGCCGAGTAAGGCCAGGAGAGTAACACAGGGTCGGGTTATAGTATATGATACTGTATAACCTACTTAGATGAATCGTTGAATATTCAAAACAAAACGTCTCGACCTATATCAATCAGTCTGTTATAATTGATTCGTCGACTTATAACCTAGTGATGAATGAATGTAATTCATTAACTCTGTTATAATACAAATAATGAATACAATATCATATACTATAACATGCTATATATGTAGTTAAAGCAGCACGCAATGTGTGTGTTATATATATACACACACTAACATATACTATAACAAGTTATATATACGTTATAGTTTTACAGTGAAGTGTTTATGTGCGTGTGTGTGTGTGTGTGCGTGTGTATATATATATATATATATATATATATATATATATATATACACACACACACACACACACACACACACACACNTATGAAGCGCTAGTAACACAGGGTCGGGTTATTTTTGAGATTTATACACTTGTAAATTGATTCATCTGACTTATAACCTAGTGATGAATGAATGTAATTCATTAACTCTGTTATAATACAAATAATGAATACTACTATCATATACTATAACATGCTATATATGTAGTTAAAGAATCACGAAGTGTGTGTTATATATACACACACACTAACATATACTATAATAAGTTATATATACGTTATAGTATTACAGTGAAGTGTCTGTGTGTGTGTGTCTCTATAGTATTACAGTTATATATTGGTTTATCAATTCATTAAATATTCGTTTGTAGTAATGTATAAGATTGATCATTAATTACAATATAGTTTATGCGTGTGTATGAAATTACTCATAAACTTAAATATAACTTAAAAAATTACTTTACATAGATGCTATTGTTAAAAGTAATTACATAGTTAACAATTATTTATAATAATTGTAGTTAAATAAAATAAATATTTATAGCTAAAAATAATTTTTTTATAGCTTATAATATTTAAAAACCAAAAACGAAAAAAAAATAATTTAATTTTTTTAAAAATAGAGACCAAAGTTGGTCGCTTTTCCTAATTCCAGAGACAAAAACGGGTTTCTCCCCATTTCTCTTATTTCCCTCCCCAAAATTTCCCCAACTCTCTCCTTCCCTCCCCTTCTCTATTTCACTCACCCAAATCCCATCCCCCACCCCGCGCCACCCCCCCTCGGTCTCCGCCGCCTCGCCGGCCACCACCACTGCCGCCCCTCTCTCTCTCCTTCTCCACCTAAAAAAACCAACGTTAGAATTATAACCTTGATCTTTGTTATTTCTAGTGTGTGTATCTGTTACAATATTTGATGTACTGTAGTTTATTGTTTCAGTTAGTGTTTCAATTCTTTGAACATTGTATTTTATTGAGTATTAGGGTTTAGGTCTTCTTCTAATTAGTTTTGTTAATTAATTTTATTAACTAGTTAGTTTAATTAGTGTTGAATTTAGTTTAGTAGATTTGAATTATACTTTGTATTGTCTTGATAGTTTAGTTAGGATTTAGTGTTTAGGATATGAATTACATTTTTGGATATGAATTGAAATTTTAGTTTATGAATTGAAATTTTAGGATATGAATTGCACTTTTAGTTTATGTATTGTAATTTTAGTTTATGTATTGTAATTTAGTTTATAAATTGAAATTTTTGGATATGAATTTAGCCTTTAGTATATGAATTGAATCTTTAGGATATGAATTGAACTTTTGTGGATATGAATTAAAATTTTAGGATATGAATTGGACTTTTAGTTTATGAATTAAAAATTTTATGTATGAATTGAACTTTTAGGATATGAATTGGGCCTTTAGGATATGAATTGAACCTTTAGGATATGAATTGGACTTTTAGTTTATGTATTGAAATTTTAGTTTATAAATTAAAATTTTAGGATATGAATTGAAATTTTTGGATACGAATTAGAATTTTAGTTTATGAATTAAAATTTTTGTGTATGAATTGAACTTTTAGGATATGAATTGAGCCTTTAGGATATGAATTGAACTTTTGTGGATATGAATTGAAATTTTAGGATATGAATTGGACTTTTAGTTTATGTATTGTAATTTTAGTTTATAAATTGGAATTTTTGGATATGAATTGAGCCTTTAGGATATGAATTGAACTTTTGTGGATATGAATTGAAATTTTAGGATATGAATTGGACTTTTAGTTTATGTATTGTAATTTTAGTTTATAAATTGGAATTTTTGGATATGAATTGAGCCTTTAGGATATGAATTGAACTTTTGTGGATATGAATTGAAATTTTAGGATATGAATTGGACTTTTAGTTTATGTATTGTAATTTTAGTTTATAAATTGGAATTTTTGGATATGAATTGAGCCTTTAGGATATGAAATTAATTAACTAAAAAAGATTAAGATATGAATTAACTAAATTAATTTGTTCTTGTTTTATTTGTATAGATGGAACATCGTACTTGGATGTACAATAGGAATTATCCTAATCGGTGGGGATTGCAGAAGGATTTTGTAGAAGGGGTTGATGACTTTATTAGACATGTAATGGAACTTTTACCATATCAAAGTGAAGGATTAATTAGGTGCCCTTGTGTTAGGTGCGTCTGTATGAGGTTTGGAAAATCGGAGGAAGTTAGACTTCATCTTTATAGGAAGGGGTTTTATAGCGAATTACTTTGTGTGGACTAATCATGGAAAGGTCGATGGTAGCAATGGGAGATTTCATAGCATGGTTACGGGTGAAAGTAGTAGGTCGGTGGAGAATACAAATCACGATTCTAGAATTCATAATATGGTTGCGGATGCTTTGGGATGTAATTTGGGGGTGAGCCCAATGAAAATGTTGAACAAACTCCTAATGATGACGCAAAATATTTGTTTGAACAGTTAGAGGAAGCTAGTCGTCTATTAAGGGAAGGAATTCCGCACTCTGAGCTGTCTGTTGCATTAGATTACTAAGTATAAAATCTTATTGGAATATTTCTCAAGCAGCCATGGACTCTTTCATTGACCTTATGAGTGAACTAGTTGACCCTAATATTAACTTACCTAGTGATTTCTATAAGGCAAAGAGATTGGTTTCTAAGTTAGAACTTTCGTCAACGAGAATTGATTGTTGTGAAGATGGTTGCATGTTATATTATAAAGATGATGCAGCTTTAAACAATTGTAAATTTTGTGACAAGCCTCGTTTCAAGAGGCTTTCCAGCGGGAATATGGTCTCTATCAAGGCGATGCATTATTTACCTCTTATACCTAGGTTAAAAAGGTTATATGCTTCGATGAGTTCTGCTTCTCATATGAGATGACACTTTGAAAATAGAAGACCACATGATGTTATGTGTCATCATGCAGATGGAGAAGTTTGGAAGCACTTTGATAGGACATGTCCAGATTTTGCTAGTGAACCAAGGAACATTCGATTAGGTCTGTGTGCGGATGGCTTCACGCCTTTTTCTGTATCTGCGACACCATATTCATGTTGGCCTGTCTTTCTTACACCTTATAATCTACCACTCGAGTTGTGCATGAATAGTCCATATATATTCTTAAATTGTATTATCCTGGGTCCACGTAATCCGAAAAGTTTGATTGATGTATATTTGCAACCTTTGATTGATGAGCTAAAACAATTGTGGTACGATGGATTTGAAACATATGACNATGTTGGTAAGCTAGCTTGTCCTTACTGCATGGAAAATAATAAAGCGTTCACTTTGAAACATGGCCGAAAGCAATCATATTTTGATTGTCATCGTCAATTCTTGCCTCCTGATCATGAGTTTAGAAGGATGAAAAATGCATTCAAAAAGAATAAAATGGAGTATGATTCTCCACCTCCGATACTATCAGGTGAGGAAATTTGGGAGAGGGTCCAGAACTTCAGTAAAGTTACTGAAACTCCACCTTATAGATTCCCCGGATACGGCATTACTCATAATTGGACGAAACAAAGTATATTTTGGGAGTTGCCTTATTGGAAGGATAATCTTCTCCGTCACAACCTTGATGTCATGCATATTGAGAAGAATTATTTTGACAATTTGTTCAACACAGTGATGGATGTTAAAGGAAAGACAAAGGATAACCCGAAGGCTAGAATGGACTTATAAGAATATTGCAGACGGCCTGAATTATACTTGCAGACAGGAAACAATGGTAAGATATTCAAGCCCAAAGCAAGTTACACATTCACTTTTGAAGAAAGACGGCAAATTTGTGATTGGGTAACAAAATTGAATATGCATGAGGGTTATGCGTCGAATTTTGGAAAAAAAGTTGATATGGAGGTAGGGAAGTTGGGCCATTTGAAAGGTCATGACTATCATGTTTTCATGGAGACCTTAGTGCCTATTGCATTTTGTGGTTTGCCTGAAAGAATCTGGAAACCCATCACAGAGATTAGTTTATTTTTCAAAGACTTGTGTTCTTCCACATTAAGGGAAGAAAACCTACTCCGGATGAATCAGAACATTCGTGTAACATCTACTAAGATGGAAAAGGTATTTCCATGTGGTTTTTTTTATGTGACGGAACACATTCCAATCCACCTTGTACACGAGGCACGACTTGGAGGGCATGTTCAATACAGATGGATGTATCCCTTTGAGAGATAATATTATAAGTTTCATGTAATTTTTTGTTTTATGTGAATGTTCTTGGCTAACCTGAAATTATGTAGGCCAATTGGCAAATACAAACAATTTTTTAAGTATAGGAATAGGACTGAAGGGTCTATATGCGAAGCTTATCTTGAAAAGGAAACTTCTCATTTTTGCTTTTATTATTTTGAGAGTAAGGTGAGAAGGAATAGGACCAATAAGAACACGGTCGAATGTATGAATGATCCATTATATCCGCCTATGTCCATATTCAATCAACCAGGTCGATGTTCTAAGGATGTTAGAAAGAGAAGTTTGAGTGATATGGAGTACAAGTCAGCTACACTTCATGTGTTACTAAATTGTCCCGAAGTTGTACCATTTCTCAAGTAAGTATTGATTTAGTAGTTATCAAAATATAAAATTTAATGTGATTACATCTCAATGCAACTACTAAAAATATTTGATGTGTCACAGTCACTTCGTGGGTCAATTTGGCCATGATGCTGTATATATGAGATTTGATACGTGGTTCAAACAATTAGTTTATCCTTATAATATTCTAACACTATGTAGGTAAACAATGTTTGGAAGTTACGCTAACTTATGAATTTTTTTAACAATATGTAGGTAAATGATCCAAATAATGGTGTAAATCAATTTTGAAAGATATATCTTGGGGACCTGGGCTTTAGGTCACAACAATGTCTAAGTACGTTGTGAATGGTTAAAAGTTTCATACAGAGGATTGCTCTAAAAATAAAAATAGCAACAACAACGGGGTGTGGGTTCAAGGAGGTGATGGCAATCGAGTTGGAGATATTGATTATTATGGTGTGCTCAAAGAAATAATTGAACTAGAATATGCAGGTTGGCCATATAAGAAATTGATACTCTTTAGATGCAAGTGGTTTGACCCACATCCAACAAGAGGTACAAGAGTACACAACCAATACAACATAATTGAGGTTAATCATACGAGGGAGTATGATCACTATGATCCTTTCATAATTGCACATAATGTTAGGCAAGTGTATTATGCTTCTTATCCATTGTGGCAGAATAAGTCCGATTGGTGGGTTGTAATTAAAACTAAGCCTGTAGGTAGGGTGGAAGTCAAGAATGTGTTAGATGTTGCTTATCAAAATAATATCTCCAGTGTTCACCAAATAGTGGACGAACTTTTAGAAAATAATTTGGAACATCCTGCACACATATTGGAAGAAGTTGATATAGATTAAGTAACAATTATAGAAAATGAGGAAGTAGAATCAACTGATGAAGCTCAAATTAGTAAGGAAGAAGAATTCTCGGACGAGGAACAGTACGTCGATGAGCTTTAAAAAGTTGGTTTATTTAATAACTCTCATTTTATAGCTAGTTTCTTATATGTTTCAATCTAAATATGTATTATATTATGCATATGACAGGCAAGGATCGAGGTAACGATGACCCAACTAGTTCTCGGGGTCGACAAAAGGCTAGTAAGGGAAAGAGGAGGGTACAAGATAATCCTCCATCTTTTCCACCCTCTTCAGAGATGTCGATGCCTACGCCTATGTCTTATCCTCCACCCAATGGTTATTATGAGGTTCCACAACATCACCAGCCCTACGTCTTTGTGCAGACACCGGATCTTTCATCACAGGGCCATAGGACTGTACGTCCGTCATACAATCCAGCTGCCTCACGACCACATGGATCACATCCATCCGTGTCACAGCCACAAGGGTCATAGCCATCAGTGTCACAGCCACTTGCGGTCGATCCAGCTATGTCGCAGTCACAGGGATCACAACCATCTTCATCAGGGACTCCATCTATTTCAGGCCTTCGCCTACGAGATAGTAGCTCTAACCCCCTACACCTTCCACATATGCCTCTTATGTACAAGTTTCAGACGATGATGCCGATGATGACGAGGAGGTGCATCATGATCAGTATGGTAGGATCATCATAGTCCCCGAGGGTGATGGGTAAGAGTAATTTGCTATTTTTACGTTTATTGTTTTGTACAGTTTGTACTAAGATATTAATGTGTTCTTCATTTTTGTTAAATTGCAGGTTCATCCCGAGTAATATTACTACAAGGATAATCACCAAAGCCACCAGAAAGCTTTATGATGCCCCCTATGCGAGTTGGATTGAATTCCCATTCACGCTGAAGGAGCAAATTTTCAATGAATTTAAGGTATAAATGTTCTTTTAAGCAGTATAATTATTTATATTTATGATATTTCCATATAATATTTAACTTTTGAAATACAGAGCAAGTGTGTATGGGAACACCGCTATAGCGCGGAAGTGGCTGCAAATTTTAATCTCAAAGCTCGGAAGCGGCTGTCGCATAGTTTCTCCAAAGCTAGACAGTTCAACAAGAAGCCTGGCTGGTTGCTTCAACATTTATGGGAGGATTTACAAAGGCAATGACTTACCGCAACCTTCTTACAGAAGAGCGAAAAAGGAAAGAAAGCCCGCGCATCCGAGAAGGGAGGCTCCTTGCACACGGGAGGTGCGATCAGCCAAGGGACAATAAAAAGAAAACTGGTACGTAATTAATTAATTTATTTTAATTTTCAAAGTATATCTATTCTGTTTATTAACTAAAATTTATGAGTTTTCAGGAAAAGAAATTGGGGCGTCCAATGAAGCAAGATGAGTTATTCAAGGAGACTCATATTGTCAAGAAGAAGAAAGAGACGAATCAAGAAAGGTGGGTCGAGGGCCGAGCCTCGACTGTACATGTAAGTTTTCACTTTTCATTAAGTATTTTGATTTACACTTATATAAATTTTGAAATACTAATTCAATGTAATTTTTATTATAGGATCTTCATAGCCGACGTGGAGTAATTCATACGCAGTCAGCCACCTAATGAGTCGGGCGAGGCAATCTAACTTTCAGCCGAGGATGCTGAAAGAATATGGATGGAGGCTGCTGGCGGTGCAAAATGGGGGGAAGGTATACGGGCTTCCTACTAAGAAGTTCCATCGCTATCATTGTGAAATGCAAGGAATAGGGACTTCCTCGCAAGGCGAGCAACTTCCTGGGGAGAGCCTCTCCGCTATGCGGGAGAGTGTGACAAAGCTCACATCCGAGCTAGAAGCTGCCAAGGAAAGAGAAAAGCTTAGAGATGCTCAGTACGTTGGCATACAAGCTCAGTACCATGGCATGCAAGCTCAACTCAAAGCTCTCCTAGATTTTGGAGCTTTTCCGATTCCCCGGTCTCGCGATTCATCGCCAGAGGCTCAACTTGAATGTGAGCGTTCCTTCCGTCCTCCCCGTGCTAGTTCCTCCCGTTATCCCCGTGATCGTTATTCTCGTCCTCCACAAAATGACCCTTCTCATTACCATCTTGATAATGAAGATTCATCAGACGGTGATGATAATGATGTTGAATGAAACAGTTCTTGAGTACTTTTATATACATTGAACTTGTAATAAGTGTTAACTTAGTTTTGTTAGTTTAATGTGTTAGTTCTATTGAACTTTATATTTTGTTGGTTTTAATGTTGTTGTGTTATTGCTTGTAATAGAAAATTTGGTATGCTGGCAGGTGGTGTAGCTGCCAAAACAGGCAGTTTCTGCCAAAATTATACCCATGTCGCTTTTCTGTTTAAATTTTTTTTTTGTTACTCTTACTACACAAATCCTAGAAGAAGATGTGTTAAGATATCTAGCCTAATATGTTGGACATAGATATATTTTTTAATTAGGATCCTATCGGCATGGTTTCTAAATGATGAAAATTACATAAAAAATATTTTAATCTTATAGACATGAGTTCAATCATTTTCTAAAGAAAACTCAAAGTTACAGCCCTTAAAACAGAAGAATTCTTCCTTTTCACTTACATGGGTTAATGACAAACTAAATTTATAATCATATACTCTAAACTGATTTTAGCTTCAACAGAATGTCTATTTCAGATATTTCAAGCAGAATATGATATAGAATTCATTCCTTTAAATATATGATTAAAGATAGTGATTCATATAGGCATGCTAGCTACCAATAACTCTCAAGTCATGATTCTGTTACGAGAATAATTCATTTTCTTTATAAATCTAGGCTAAATAACATAACCTTTCAAGCAAAATATGCAGATAGTTAACCTCAAATCTACTCATGTGAATACTTAACAGCCTATGGCTCATAATTCCATACAAGATAAGCTCATAACAGGCTGTTTATACTTGAGCCGTAATCAACAAGCCAATTGTAGCACATATTTCAAATAGAGACAAAATTTACTTCTAATCAGAAAAGAGACATAAAGGAAGAGTTTTAAACCTTTTTGCGGGTAGTGAACTAGGGTAAGCCGCTATCAGATTCTAACTCCGAACTTTGTTGTACTCGGGTAGTCGTCAAATATCGGAACAAACAGAAACAAATGCCTCTGTTATGTCTAAATGCCGACAGAGAAAGAGATTAAAAGAGAGAGAGCTGAACGTTTTAAGAGTGTTTCTTTTAGGTATTAAACGAATCACAAGAGTAGATATTTAGGAGTTAGCGACGGCAGTTAAAAATCTGAGCTCTGGGGTAAAGGGGGAGGCTGAAGCTTTTTTCCCTTTTCCAGATGGTGCCGAACACTGATATTTATAAGTGCGAGACTAGGGTTTCTATAGCTTCTCTAGGAGGGATCTTTGAGAGGGATTTTTAGGTGTAGAGTTTGAATCCCAAGTCAAAATGGCCGTTCGAATTCGAACCTGCTCTTGATTTGGTCAAAGATCAAAAGTATTTGCTCTTCCTTGAAAGCATTTTCGGAAACAGCGAGACCTTAGCCTGTTGTTATGAGGTTTTTGGTGTTTTGAAGCAAGAAAGAGGAAGCAAAAATGGTCTCTCGTGAATTTGGGCAAAGAGCAAAGAGGGGGGGAGGG